>PVIA01010092.1:0-54771 GCA_004024845.1 Tonatia bakeri
CCTTCCCCTTCTTTCCCCTGTTATTGATGGTGGCCTTTTATTTTTTTCTCCTTTTCTTCCCCATTTATCTATATTAGAAAAAGAATGATGGAGCTTTTCCCAGGTTTCTGTCTGTTGCAATGTAAGCTATAAAGACATAGAAAAGAGAATACAGGTAGAACTCTCTTACCTGCTTTCTTAGTCTTAGAGAGAAAGGGGCAAATGACTCTGCTTTACATTGAGTTTGTTCCTCACTCATTTCCACAAAGACAGAACCACACATGGGAGCGTTGATCAATCTCTAGATTTTACCTAATAACGCTATCCCACAGAGATCTCAGGATGAACAATGCATGTGTTTGCATTGTAGCATCAGATTGTAGCTCATTTAGAAGTGCTTTCTGCCTGAATTAGGAGATGCAAGGCAATAGGAATGCAATCCTAATCACACTGAGCCCCTGTTCCCACTCTGGGGTTTGGGTTTGGTCCTCAGCTATAGTTTTGAACACAGGCGGCCAGTGTCTGGAGTGGACTGCGCCTGCACAGCTCAGAAGTAAGTGGCTGAGTCCCCAGGATGAGGGTCTCTGATGTAGAGGTGGCTGTGATTGTTGATATTGACTGTGGATTTTAATCTTCCTTTTGCTGCACTTCAGAAACTATGAGAAGTCCTCCAGGGTTTTGTTGAAATCACTGCACATTAGAGATAGGAGAAATGCATGTCAGCCCTGGCTGGGTAGCTCAGTTGGTTAAAGCATCATCACAATATGCCAAGGTTGTGGGTTTGATCTCCAGTCAGGGCACACACAAGAAGCAACCAAGGAATGCATAGATAAGTGGAACAACAAATTTCTCTCTCTCTCTCATCTCCCCACTCCTTCCTGTCTCTCTAAAACAAGTTTTTAAAAAACTGCATATCAGAGAGGAATTTCTCCATTCTTGGAGAATCAGAACCCCAGGGCTCTGCTCCACCTTTATCTGCAATCTTACCCTTGTCGAGAAGGAAAATTAAGCACAGGGCACGGGTGAGGGCCACTGCAACATGACAGTAGCTATTTTCAAGTGTTGAAAATTTTCTCTAGTTTCCACTCTCAAGGGAAGGACACAGTCCAAGAGACTAGCATTCTCTCTCTTACCCCAGCTTTCCTTTCCTCCCTTGATTCTTTCCAAATTCTGCTGCGACATTCCTGCTTAATTGCCCTGGGGTGTCCTCAACTCACAGTGAATCTGTTTCACAGGAGGCCCAGCAAGACCCCTTTTTGTGCCTTCATGATTCTTTACCCTTTTGCTAGAAGGACAGACCTTGACATCAAGTCCCTTTAAATGTTAGTCAATGACATTTTGAATTTGGAGCTAATGTTGTTCCTGTAGCCCATCAATTTCATGTGATAGATTCAGCAGCAGCCATTTCTAAGTTCTGTTGCTCAGCTTTGTAGTGGGAAGCTTCACCTTCTTGTGGCTTAGTTTACCTTCTACACTGTGGCATGTGCACATGTGTGTGAATTCTGTTTGAGTACTAGAGTAATTGCTTTTTTAGGGTTTGCAATGGGTATATTTATACATATTTATAAAATACAAATATATATTATATATGTATTACCTATAATACAAATATATATATATATAAAATACATGTGAGGTTTGTTCAGAAAAAGTTAAGCCATTTTTAACATATTGAGAATGGTTTGCATGACATCAATATAACCTGGTAGCCAAGGAGAGTGGCCTGGAATGCACATGTGTGAACAATGATGATTTCACTGTACTAGTCAGTGGCAGTAGCAGACACCATTGAGTGAGCATGTGTACTGTGTGCTTATCATATCCAATATGACTGAGTGAGTAGAGCAATGAATCTGCATCCATCTTTGCATTAAGCTTGAACATCCTTTACAGAAACAATTTGGATAATTCAGAATACTGCAGCTATGGGCAACTGGTGATTGGCAGCTTCATCATGACAACTTGCCCACTCGTGCATCACGTTTCACGCAGAGTTTTTTTGGTGAAACACCTATTCACCCAGGTGACTCAGCTTCCATACAGGAAAATACAATGGGGCAACTTATGATGATTTGGGGAACTGTATGAGGTCCTAAATGTTCCTACTTTGAAGGGGACTGAGGTGTCATTGGCTTATGTATAATGTTCCTTGTATCTTGTATCTTCTTCAATAAATGTCTCTATTTTTCTTATTACATGGCTGGATACCTTCTGGAAGGACCTTGTATTGACCTGTCATATTTTCCTGAATCTCATCAAAGTTCTGAAATTTATTCCTTTGAAAGGTGATCTTAGCTTTGGAAAAGCCAGTCTCAGGGTGTCAAATCTGGGCTGCAGGGGGCTGAGTCACCTGGGTAATTTCATGTTATAAGTCTTAAATTTGTGTGGTCATTTTAAGAGGAGTCTCCTGAAAATCTGGAGTTTCTTTCATCACCTCAAACTCCATTGGTTTTTATAGCCAGAAGTTATGGGGATTTATCTTCCTGTCACTGGAATCCTGGGCTGTGTGATCTGGCCTGGGGCTGGGATCCCTGGCTCCCAAAGTATCCTTCCCAATTTTTATTCATCACACATGAATGTGGGACCAACTATTCCCCCACTCTCCACGCCACACTGTGTCTCTTTACCTCTCCACCCATCTCCATGTCTCTGCCCCTCCTCGTCCACCTGGTTGGAGGTGGCTTCCTTAAATCCTCGGTTGTCAGACTTCATACAGCTTGATTTTCTGATAGTTCTGGGTGATATTTGTTTTGAGGTCTAGCTGAAATTTTTTCTGTAGTTGTGGAAGTAGATAAAGTGTGTTTACTAACACCTCCATCTTGACCAGAAGTCTATTGATATGATTTTTATATGTCACTAATTTTTTTTCACTTCATCTGAATCAACTCTAAAAAAATAAATAAGGAATTATTTATTACAAGGACATGCCTGTACCTCTATAAATGGTCAATATTTAACAAACTATGTTAATTTCAGAACCCAAAGAAACTGAGAATTTTTTCTTGGTTATGCATGTGATTTTTATAAATATATGGATATTTTGTATGCAACTTTCATAAACATATGGATATTTTTTGTAAGTATTCTACAACCCAGATTTACATTTTCCCATGTTTGTAATAGTAGATTTTCCAGATTATGTGCCACTCTATCCAGGAATTCATTACGTGTGTAGGAAAAACATTATTCCTTGCATTCTAAGGTAAGCAAGAGCCCAAGGAAGTTGGAGTCATGGGTCAGTTTTAGGTAGCCTTCTGTATGGAAGTGTTGTATAAATGTAATCAATTTTATATGTTTTCTTGTAACCACAGAACCAGCTCCAAATAGTCCTATCATTTTTAACAAGATACTGAGTTGCTTTTCATAAACAATAAACAAAAACTGCAAGTCATGCAGCTAACACATGCATAAAGGAGGAAGATGTGGCTTTCAACTATACCTGGAACCAAAGTCTTGTACCTCCACTCACTGATCCCTCCCACCCAACAAAACCAAAAGACCAAGGAATAACCAAAACTCAAACACTGCAACCTCTTCAGAAGCCAAGAGTCCATTGTTCAGGAAGGTCTGGTGTTGATACCTCCTTACCATAAATAGCTGGATTCCAAGGTCCTCCAATTAAAACCTTCCCCACCAGCACTTCCACACTCCTATTCTCCCTAAGCCCTTAAAAACCCTTAACTTATTCCAGCAAGATGGGTTTGAGGCACCATTATGTCTCCCATCTTCTCAGTTGGCTCCTTTTTGATCAATAAACCTTTCCTTACTCCAAACTCAGGGATTTTGAGTTTTGGCCTTTTGGAGCATTGGGCACACAAACTTGGGTTTTAGTAACATTGACATGCAAGGTGCTGTGAGACATTGTGTTTCAGCAATGCACACACGAGCCAAGCTTTGTCCTTGCTTTCTTTTCCTGTGTCTTTCTTTTTCTACAGATACAGTTAGCTAAAGCCATAGAATCGTTACTGAAAATATTAGATTTTTTTCCATTAATCTTTATTCCATTAACAACGGGACTGGTTTGGGAATTGGCTGACAGCAGGAACCGTGATGGCTCTTCCTTTGTACTGTTTCACTTCACCAGCACTAGTGTACCATAGGTTCTCTCACTCAGTCCTGTGCTGTACACTTCCAGTTCTACACACATGGAAGCAACATGACAGATTCAACCAGTCCTGGTCTGACAGTCAAACAGATTTAATACCACCTTGTGAATAATTTTAAAAAGTCTTTCCATGTGTATGTCTCTTACATTTGTTTTCAAAATATGTATTATTTTTCCTAAACATGTGATAATGACAGTGATAAGATTTCTAAGTCTACAAAAGGAAAGAGAGAGGATAATGACAGCATGGCTTAGGAAGTTGGACAGGAGCTGGCTAAGTAGTTATTAATGTACATGTCAGGGGTAGCTGAAGCTCAAGCTATTAGATGAAGAGGCCCAGCCCCAGTTGGTGTGGCTCAGTTGATTGGATATCATCCTGCAAACTGAGAGGTCAATGGTTCAATTCCCAGTCAGGGCACATGCCTGGGTTGTGGGTGTGGTCCTGGGTTGGGGTGTGTACAGAAGGCAACGGATCACTGTGTTTATCTTGCATGGATGCTTCTCTCCCTCACTTTCTCCCTCCCTTCCCTGCTTTCTAAAATATTAATAAAAATAGATGAAGCTCAGAAGCAAAGTTCAGTTATTTATTCAATATCACAATCACAGTATAAATCAAGTTTAATCCTGAACTTCCCCATCAATGCTTCTTTCCATATCACATTTGCACTTTTAGCAGCAGCTATTTACATTTAAAAAGTGCAAATAACCACATATAAAAAGAAACGCAATACAGATGTTCATAAAGGTGGAAGGTTAAAGTAAACTAAAGTCAAAATCCCCAATGAAGTAAGTGAGGCAGCATTGCCTATTCTGGTATGAAACATGCTGGTTTCCAGGCCAGCTGTTTGATAAGAAGGAGTATCCACACATTCCATTTCTGCATATGAAGAAATATGATAGAAGGACTAGTTTTTAGAAAGTAGCAACAATGAGGGATAAATATCATCTTAGTTTAACCAGATTATTTTAGATAGGTTTGAGTAACTGTCTAGTTCATTTGGAATCATGCCAGAAGAGGAAACAAAAGATTCAACTCAAAGATATGTCTACTATACTGGTGGGAGTCGAGGTTAATAGTGTTTAGTAATAGTCCAATCATTAGTTGACGGAGCTGCAATGACAAGAATGTTTGTTTATCTATGTTTTCATTTCCCCTGATTATTGAAAACACTTAATTCATTGATTTGTCTTTTCCATCCCACACATGACCCTTCATCAACACTGGTACCTAAGTAGCAGCAGCCACAGGTTTGGGTATAGCCTGCAGGTGCCTTAAAAGCACTGTGCCAAAGGCACAGAGGTATGTGGCTGCGTCTTCAGGCTGGCATCTTTTGATGGACAAGTAGCTAAAACCTTTCTTAGTATCAAGAGTGGCACTAACTCGTCCTTCTTCCTTTATATCCCCATTTGAAGCGAGTATGAACAGGATCTTGGGGCTTTTTGCAGGTTCCCATCTGTACCAGTGTAAAGTATAAAAAGAGCTGGAAGGGAAATTGCAGGTGAAGTTGGTACTCTCTCCTTCATGAACATGCAGTGACTGAGGACTCTGTTCCACGGTCAATTCATTGCTCACTCCTGTTCAGAAAGACAGGGTGAGACATAGAAACTGTTTTCTCTACAGAGTTTTTATTTTCTTTGTATTATCTCAAATAAAACCTAGAGGTGCCTGACTGCGTCCTCCCTCCCCACCACCACTCTATATTTTTAAGAATGTCTTCAGCAAACCAAGGACTTACGGACAAGATGAAGCCATAGGATTAATAATGATGCTGGCAAAAGATTATTCTCCATTTATCCTGCCCAAGTATCCTCAGCAAAGTTCTGCAGCCTAGATCTTTCAGACAACAGATTCTGCACCTGAGTGCCAAGCCAGTCAGAGACAAGCTCCTATAAATGCCCTAGAAATACACCAACTAATTCTGCCCTAGATTCAGTTTCCTGTGTGGTTCAAAAGGAAAGATCAAACACTGCTTTCTTGAAGCCAACTTCATAAACATTGAGGAAATTCCCCATGAATTCACACCACAAAAAGAGCTGATGATTTTTTCAGAAGTGGGCTGCCCAATCGTGGGCTGCTATCAATTTTTGAGAGTTGTGGGTGGAGTGGCAATCTGGTAGGGAAAACACTGCAGTTATGAATCTGCTATATGAATTTACAAAACTTTTTTAAATTTTTAAATGCTCTCAGATAATAAATGTGCACACATACTATGTGCTAAACAGTCTTTTGCTTTATGCACATTATTCTTATACAGAATCATGCAATTTACAACAAGAGGTGAGTTAATTTTGAGGTCAATTATCTGGTAGGTAGCATGGTAGGTAACATATGCATCTGGCTCTGGAGTCTATGACATTGGAGTCTGCCAAGCTATCACATTTGTAATGCTCAGTAAATGTTTCAGTCTTAGAGAAGACACGTCCTAAAAGGAATGGGAGTCTATTTTGTGGTTATTTTTCCTAACAGCCAAAAAGAAGAAAATACCCCGAATATCCATCAGCCGGTGAATGGATAAATAAAAAGGGGTGTATCCATCAATGGACAACTATTTAACAATAGAAAGGAGTAAATGCTAATTAGGTTAAGAAAAAGAAGCCAGACACAAGAGATCACATATTGAGTGATTTCATTTAAATGAAATATTTGGAAAAAAACGTATAAAATATAAAGTAGATCAGTGTTTGCCTGGGGACAGGGTAGAAATAAGGATTAAGTGTAGCTGGGGCTGAAGGATCTTTTGGAGGTGATAAAAATGTTAAAACCGGATTATGGTAATGGTTTCATAACTCAATTTACTAAAAATCATTGAACTATATATTCAAAATGGATGAGGGGGGCACACGAGAGGCAATCACACATTGATGTCTCTCTCCCTCTCTTTCTCCCTCTCTTCCTCTCTCTCTAAAAATAAATAAGCTAATTAATTAATAAAAGATTGTTCAGCATATAGATCTAACTTCTGGGAAATTGATAGCATTAATTGACTGTGTAACCATAGAACCAGCTCAAAATTCTCCTATCCTGTTTAACAAGATATGAGTTGGTTTTCAGAGACAGCAAACCAAAACCCAAGTCATGTAATGAAGATATGCACAGAATAAAGAAATTTGATCTCCAGCTGCACCCAGAACCAAAGTCTCATCTCCTACCCCCCAATTAAAGGACTGAGACATAACCAGAACTTGAACATTAGACCTATTTCAGAAGCAGAGGGTCCTGTTGCCCAGGAAGATCCTGTGTTGACACACCTTTACCATAAATGGCAAATTAAAACTTGCCCCACTAGTGTTTCCTCCTATCTGTTCTGTTATATCTTCAAAAACACTCCCAAAACCCTGGACCAGGCAATTTGGGCTTTTGAGTATTAGCTTTCTGTTCTTCTGAGGCACCATTTAAAATACAATAACCAATTTTTCTCCACTCCAGTTCTTGGTGGCTAGTGTTTGGCTCTGCTAGCACAGAGTGGATCAACTCTTTCTGTTATGTAATAACTTTAGTACCTTCTTTCCTGGGAACAACTGACATAAACGTAGGAAACAGCATGAGGTAGGTGCTAATACCAGGAAACAGTGCCTGTCAGAAAGCAAAACTTAAATCCTGTTCTGAAAAATGTAACAGGATTGGAAGGTGTCTCAATGGCTAACTTCTAGATTTCCTTCCCAAGAAAAGAGATGAAATTATGGTTAAGAAAGAAAATCTTAAAGCACCTCATTAATATCTCCTAATTTAGAAGTGTAGGGATGGGCTGCTAGATAAACAGAAGCTATTCCAATCAAGCCACTGTTTTTCCAGATCACAGAGTTCAGATGACTCAGTGATAGAAGAGTAGGGGCATGACTGCACCATTCAGAAAGCCCACTTACTGTGAAGATTGTCTCTAATGAAAATACTGATCCACTGAAACATTTACCCACATATTGGAGAAGTGTCCAGAATGAAAAGGGTATACCTCTAACAGAAGGAGAGTTCCTCCAACTAGTAGGGCAGAGTCCTGCAAGTTATAGCTGCTCAATTTACTTGAAATGAGACCAGTTGACCTCTAAGCATATTGCATAAATTAAATCTTACCTTAAGTGACTTGCAGGGTAGAAATCTCGACAATTCTAAATAAATAGCACAAAGACTAATCCAGTTTAATCTTTTATATTAGTGTTGAATTGCAAGAACTCTAAATAATTTTATCTTTTGCGTATTCATTCAACAAATACATATCTATTGTGCCTTCTGTGTGCTAGGTATTTTTCAAACAGAGTAATTACAGTAGTAGAGAGAATAGAGTCCTGGCTGGTGTGACTCAGTGGATTGAGTGTCAACCTGTGAACCAAAGAGTCTCTGGTTCAATTCCTTGTCAGGGCAAATGCCTGGGTTGCAGGCCAGGTCCCTGGTAGGGGGGCACATGAGAAGTAACCACACATTGATGTTTCTCTCCCTCTCTTTCTCCTCTTTCACTCTCTCTAAAAATAAATAAATAAATAAAATATTTTTTTTAAGAGAATAGAATAGGCAGTGGGAGGAGAAAAAATTAAATAAGTGGATTTTTAAAAAATAAGATATTTTAAAATAGTGACAAGCACTATGAAGATAGTACAATACTGCATTGAAATAGTATCTCTTGTGGTAAGAAAGGTATCTGTTCCAAACAGGGTATGGAGGGAAGGCCGTGCCCCAGTGCTTACTCTGTGACACCAGGCAAGGTATTTTACTCTCATATTCAATTTTCTTTTCTATAAGTAACCAACGTCTTTCTGTTGGGCACTGGGCTAAGCATTGGCATTACCATCTCATTTACTTTTTATAATAACTCTAGGCGGTAGATACTATCAATACCCACTCTGTAGGGATGAAGAAACTGAAGCATAAAAATCATTAAGTAGTTTACCCAAGGTCACTTAACTAATGAGTAGTAGATCAAGAAATCCAACCCAAGTCTCTCTGGTCTCAAGCACTTTGCTAAACTGCCTCTGTAAAGGAACATGAAATCAACCTTGAAGAATTCCAAAAAAATTAAACAAGGACACACAGGCAAATCACCCAGTACAACAATTTCCCTATCTTAGGCACTCAGCCAGACACATGCAGGGTACAAAATACTGAGGGGTTGAAATACACATCTGAAATGAAATTGCAGTGGAGTCTATCACAACAGAAAGCTCAACATATTTCTGAGGTGTGTTTTGTAATTTACATAGCATATTTCATTTATTATCCTAAGTATCTATGGCCTATCATGTTTCTTACTGTTAATGGGAAATCAGTGCATTTGAATGTGATATTGAAAGATTGGATCACATATTCTAACAAGCAGTGTTCTCTGCAATGGTTTATTATTTCTCATCATTGGCTCTTGCTCCCACTTCTCAGGATATTTCTATATTACAATGAAGCACAGAACAATAAACACAATTTCACTTAATAGCAAAAAAAAAAAAAAGCCCAGTTCATGCAAAATGCAAAGCTTTGTTTCCAAGACATCTCATAACTCTACAGGCTAAGTCATCCCATGTATTATGTACACCATTTTAAGCTCAATCACTTTCACATCTGGGAGGGCAAAAATAAAAAATCAACCAGTCCTCCTGAATCTTCTCTTGTGTTGTCGATTACTGCAGTGGGAGGTTACTGACTTTGGTTCAGCAATGGTAGCTGCTAATGTACCTAGCATTTGACACAGTTAACCAACTGGTGAACACTGGAGGGCAGCAGGGAAGCCAGTGGAAGCACTGCAAAACATTTTAGCAGGACACCAGGTGGCAGTGCTTCAGGAAAGAACTTTTTTCTTCATACTTGGAGTACGCTAGAGTCTGATTCTCAAGGGAAGAAAATAGAGATTAGATAAAGGCTTCACAAAGCGGTGACATTTGAGTAAAGATGTCAGGAAAGTTTAGAGGTACACCATGCCAATATTTGGGTGAATGGCATTACAGGTGGAGAGGTCAAAGGCAAGGGGTAAAAGTGTTGAGGTGGCAACATGCTTGGAGTATTTAAGGAATCATATCTATTGCTTCTGAGGAGAAGTCAGGCATCATTCTTAATGATGTTTCACAGAACACATGTATCAATTTTCTCTGGGTATTAAGATTTTTTCGTCCAATTGAACAGACACTCTGAGTATGGATTTGACTTTGATGCTTGCAATGCGTCTACCAAAATTACAGTGATGGACTTGCAGAATTCCTTATTCAACTTATAGCATTACACATAGCATTGCCCCCTGAATAAGAAGCTTGTTTTATAGAAAGTCAAGTATAGCAGTGAGTGGAGATAATTGTTATTAACAAAGAGATTTTGGAATGGGTAATTGAAGAATTTGTTATAAACACCAGCTACAATCATGAAATGATTTGCAGAAACAAGGACTAGAATAGATAAGAAAATTTCTTTTTCATTTGAATATAAATATATTTATGTATTTATTATCCATTTTTACTTCCCTCTCTTGTTTGCCTACATGTAGTAGCATAAGGTGTGTTAATAAAAATTAATCTTACACAGTCCTGGCTGGTGTGGCTCAGTGAATTGAGTGCTGGTCTGATGCAGACACTGGCCCGCAGTGTCCAAGTCATTATGGATGAAATGAGACATTCACATGGACTACCAAGTCCCGTGAAGGAAAAGGGTAGATGGCTTTGCTCTCAAGGGGAGCAAAAAAACTGCGGCCTCCGCCATGACAGGACTTTATTTCTTTTTCTGGGAACATTGCATGATGGTCCTCATTTACTATGCCCCAGTTGGCTTTAGGTGGTTACCTTTTACAGCAAACAAAGGAGCCAATGCCACTAATCACATCACTGAAGAGCGATATTTGCAAATGAAAAGGCGAAAGTGGTTGAACCAGTTACTCTCATCCTTGGAAGGTTTAGCATGGATTTTAGGAAGTTACTTTGCAGTAAATGTCCTCAATTCAGGGTGAGGGAATTTTTTAGCAAGAGCAAGATTCAAAGCGGCCTAGGCACACTACAGGACTGATTCCCCATGGGAGAACCTATCCATGGCCGTGGGTCCTGTGGATCTCCGAGTGGGAGCTGGGCCCACACCATGCAGAACAGTCTCCTACACTGGCCTGTGAAACAAAGGGTCCTGTGTTCAATTCCTGGTCAGGGTACATCCCTGGGTCAGGTCCCCAGTAGGGGGTGTGCAAGAGGCAACCAGACAATGACATTTCTCTCCCTCCCTTTCCCTCTGACTAAAAATAAAAAAATAAAATTAAAAAAGAAACATTATTTAAAAAATCAATCTATACAGAATCTCTTTGTATCCCAGCAGTTAAACTACAGGATGTCATTAGGAGAGTGTAACCCAGCTAGAAGAACAAAGTACATCACCCAGAGGTGGATAAATGAATGTTGTGTGCTCTCTGCAGGAGAGGATTAGCTTAGTTTTCATAGGACACTGTGGTAGCTTGTATTGAATCAACTTAACCATCTGAAAATATATTTTTCAGAATTTGCTTTCCTGATTTGTTCTGGCTCAGGGTTGGCCATGAAAGAAACTTACGAAAGATTTTGGAGGTAGTAGAGACGCAGCTGCGATATTTTTTGTGTTCTGCAGGTTGGTCCAGGGCTCCAGGCCCTGTGGCAACTCACACATATTACCGCTGATCTGATAGCTCATCTATTGTTGCCTCAGAATACCCCCCACTCTGCCCGATCGCCCCCTTCACTTCTGTTTATCTTCGGCCAAGTAGGCATACAGCATGATGAAAAATGACACTCACTTTTCCTGAAGATCACCCACAACTATGAGACTGAAGGAGGTGAGAGACAGACAAGTTTTACTTTGTCTCTGTGGGTCCCAATTGTACTCATGAGTTTTATATATCCTTACAAATCACAGTGGGTCCATGGTTTTGTCCATTCAACTTTCCTTCACACACGTTACCCTAGCTGACTTATAGTAAATTCAGGGTCACTAAAGATGCAAAGACAACAGCTTTGTACAGACTCCTCCACCAGCTCCAGCAATTGCATGAGTTCTAATCCTTATAAGTAATTCCTTATTCTATATTACTTGTGGTGGTTCTGCTTCTTAGCTTGTGCCCTAACTCCCACAACCTCTAAGAGGAAAGGCCTAAGGAAATGATTTTCATGATGATTCCAGATAACAAGAGCCAGATTTGTGATGTGAGCCTGTTTTTAAGACTGAGAATGTATTAGAAGAAAGTTACACTGGACATCTGTTTTCAAATGTCATAGAAGGAAGTTTTACCCAGAGGTAAATCTTACGATCTAGACCACAGATTAAGCAACCGCTGTCACTGCCATTTTGAGTCTGGAGTCTGCAGGTGTGTACTCCAGCTTGGCTTCTGCAGTTGTGGGGGACTCTGTTACAGGGCTCTGGGGTTTTTGTTGAGCTTTTACCATTATTTTAAGCACTGTGTTTTCCCAGATAGCACAGAAATATTTTGCTGAATCTTCTGGCTGTAAGGGCGAAATGCTGAAGCTGATGGTATTAGCTGTTTTCTGTAAGTTTACAGAATAGCGGCCACTGTGTGTGTTCTCACCAGAAGAACTTTGATGAATAAGGAAAACCATCCCTCCACTTGTAATCTGCTTATACCAAAAAATATAGTATAAGCTCTGTCCTGTTTTATACTGACAGTTCAGGGTGGCTTTTGCCCCCTCTTGCCTGAATATGATTGGCTGGTCTTGGGCAACTTTCTGGGCCACACTGGATCCTACAGAAAAAAAAAAAAATCAGAAAACAGAGCTGATGTAGTGACCAAAATATTGTAAGATTTAGACTAATTTAGGACTGAAAGACAAATTAAATCAAAATCATAATCTGCTTGTTTTTCTCTACTCCTTCTTTCCTCCTCAAGTCCACATTAAGTAGCACAGAACCGTGTGCCATCCTTCCATCCTTAACATTCTTACCCATGATTGGAATGATCCCTACCAGAGAAGATGAAGGCTACGAATACCCACAGCAGCCTGGAGAGTGGCATGTGGCCCGTGATCCCCTGCATAAAGGTGGCTCATTCTGCCTCAACTGCAGTGCAGATATACATAGTCCCTGGGTTCTGATGCTACTTCCCCAAACAGGAAATAGGGTTTCTTATGTTGATCGACCACATGATCTATGCACAGATGAAGACTCCAGCTCACTCTAAACCTTTATTTTGTCTACTTGTCTTTTGCTGGTAATTAAGTTAAGCAGTACCTGATAGGGAGTATAGGAAGAGCAATTAGTATTAAAGTTTGGAGCAGAGTGGAACTGAAGATTGAACCAGTAGACATATATTGATAGTTTTCAGAAGAATAATTTTGGGGGCCATGTAAAACAGAATTTATTATGGACTGTGAGCCTTCCTTCTACTCTACTTATTACAGGTCATTCATTTAGCCTGTACTTATTTTTCTCCAACCAGAATCCAATGAAAAAAAAACACACCCCACAGATCCTTGGATTTCTCCATGAAAGGCAATCCTATCCAAAATTCTTTCTCACTCAGTTCTCGGACTCCAGAGGATAAGGATATTCAGTCCTATTATCTCCACAAGTAGAATTGTACTTACTAGTTCATGTGTCCTAGAATTGTCTCGATGTCACATTTTCTATCCCGTTGATCCAAAGTGTTCAGTCTCACTTGTTAAATTCCATGGGTGGGCATTTTATTTTATTTGTAAAATAAAGTCAAGGTCAGTGTGCCATATATCTCTGTGACACAATGCAATAATCTACTCCCACAGAATGTGATAGCTATAGACTGCAAGCACTTAGTACATATCAACACCACAGAAGTTAACGGCTGAAGTTTTATGAGCTAGTGCATCATAATGTGGAATGTAGCTGTTAGATCTTCCATTTGGTTTCATTGTTTTAATGGACAAATTAATCTAAAAGAATCCAAAGGAAAATAGACAACTGGAAAGGAATGTACCGACATGGCCTCTAAAACAGAGCCAGTTCTTTGATACTAAGGGCAAAATAACATCAAAAAGTGGCACAGGGAAGAGAATTTAAAATTAGTTGAGGTGTTTTCTTCTCTATCCCATTTCACCTCTCGATACTGGCAGGTATTTGCTGCCATGGTTTGCAATTATTTGTAACTAAGTGAAGGAGATCGTGAATACCCACAGCACCTGGGGAGCAGCATGACGTAAGATTTTCCTCTTGTTGAAATGGCCCTTCTCCGTGTTCCTGACAATACAGGTACAAGATCCCTCAGCCGTAAAGGCAGCTGCCTTTGAAATGTGGATTCTGGCTGGGTGGCTTGAATGTGTTGTAACACCCAAGTTGGGAGATTTGGCTTGTCTTAAACATTGTTTTACCTTTACTTGTGATTTAATGATGTGATTAAATCTGACAAAGGACAAGCGTAAAGGTTAATATTGAAGGAAGTATTGGAAAGAAATGTATTACTTAAAATTTCTAAGTTTAGTAAATTAATATTTGATAAGATCTGAAGTGCTTATCTGAAATAAATTTATTGCTAAGCATGGCTGTGATTGCAACTCTTCATATTTTGATTATTCTCTTGCCTCCAACCTGATTCTAAGATGAAAGGTGAAATGCACTCACCTGTCCTGGGCTTCCCTACAAGTAACAAACAGGTCATCATCTCCTTTCCTTATATTTGATAATGTTATCAAATACCAGTCTATTTTTTGGCTCATCAAAAATAGTCAACATCGGATTCCATTGTTTATTGCTTTGTTTTTGTTCCCATTTAATTTTTGTACTTTATTTTTTATTAAAGTATAATTATATAGTGTAATAAATGGGCCAAAAGTACAGAGTTAGAAAATTGCAGATTGATAAACCATACCCCTAGCAACCTATAGAATATTTCCTTCACCCCACC
Source organism: Tonatia bakeri (assembly GCA_004024845.1). Classification (NCBI taxonomy): domain Eukaryota; kingdom Metazoa; phylum Chordata; class Mammalia; order Chiroptera; family Phyllostomidae; genus Tonatia; species Tonatia bakeri. The sequence goes on from PVIA01010092.1 coordinate 14,890, forward strand.
AAGATTCCTTGTGCCCATCCCCCAAAATTCCCAGCTCACAGAGGTAATCATTGTTCTAAATTATTTCACTATGGATAAATTTGCCTATTTTAGAATTTCATAAAAATGGAATCATACAGCATGTTTTCTATCTGGAATCTTGCTAGGCATTATGTTATTGAGGTTCATGCATGTTGTTATGGGTATCAGTGGTTTCTGTCCATTTTACAGCTGACTGACACTCCATTGTAGACGTGTAACACAATCTGTCATTTTGGACAATTTGTTGTTTGTGGACATTTTCTCTAGTTAATTGCTATTATGGATAAAGCCGCTATGACCATTTTCTACAAGTCTTTTTGTGAACATATGTTTGCACTTCCCTTTAGTAAATGCTTAGAAGTAGAGTCATTGGCTGTGGTAGATATATGGTTAATTCTATGAGAAACTACTGAAGTGGTTGCTCATTTACACTCCAGTCAACATTGTTTCTGAATTGGGTTTCCCACATGCTTACTTTTTATTTTGAAATGATTTTTGACTCACATAGAAGTTGCAAAAACATTGCAGAGTTCTCACTGATGACATCTAGATCTAACAATCACAGTAGAATGATCAAAACCAGGATATTGATACAATGTTATTAAACAACAGATTATATATGATCTGTCTCTGACTCACCAGTTTTTACATGTCCTTTTTTCATGCATAACACTATTGAATTTTATCACATGGATAGGTTGGTGTCATTACCACCACGATCAAGATACAAAACTGTTTCATCACTCTAAAGAACCCCCTTCACTCACATTCCTCCTTCCTGCAGACCCTGATAACCCGCAGCAACCACTGGTCTCTTTTCCATTCCTACAGTTTTGTCCTTTAGAGAATATTGAAATCATACATTATGTATGGAATCATGATAATCTACTTAGTGAAATCATCCACTATGTAGTCTTCTAAAATGGGTTTTCTTTTTTTTAGTCAGCATAATGTCCTTGAGATCCATCCAGGTTGTTGCACATATCAATATTCCATTCAGTTTTATTACTAAATAGTATCCCAATTCTATGAATGTACCACATTGCATCTACCCATTCACCCTGTGAAGAGTATTTGGGTGGTTTCCTGTTTTCTGGCCACCACAAGTGTAGCCGCCGGAAAATTCATGTACAGATTTTTATGTGCATGTAAGTTTTTCATTTCTCTGAAAGAGTGATTTTCTATATTTTTCATCTCAAGCACACGTAAATTGATTACTAAAATTCTACAGCATGCTAAAAAATGTATTTTTGCTGATGAGACAAAAAACAGGTATAATTTTAATTCATTCACACCAGATGGCTATTACTGTGTTGACTGTCATTATTTTATTTTTATTTGACAACCTAAGGGAAAAGAGGTCAGTGCCCATGACTAAATAGTCAGTTATTCCATGTTTTAAAACTTCTGGTAGCACACGGATTGAAAATCACTGCCCTAGCATAGAAACCCAGGAGTGTGATTGCTGAGTCGTAAGCAAAATTCTAACTTTATGTGAAACTGAAGAACTGTCTTCCAGAGTGACTGTACCATTCACCCACCAGCAATGTACAAGTGATTCTATTTCTCTGCATCCTTGACAGAACATGGTATTATCAATAATTTTTATTATAGCCATTCTGATTGATGTGGAGTGGTATCTCACTGTGGCTTTAATTTACATTTCCTTACTGGTTAACAATGTTAGACATCCATTCATGTGCTTACTTATATGCTTATTTCCCTAGCTCATACCCTCTTTTGGTGAAGGTCTCTGTGAGTCTTTTGTCCATTTTAAATTGCATTGTTTGTTTTCTTTCTGTTGAGTGGAGACAGTTTTTTATATTCTGAATACCAGTCTTTTGATGGAAATTTATTTTGCAAATATTTCCCGACAATTTGTGGATTGTCTTTTTTATTCTCTTAGCAGTTTTTAAAATGTTGCTGAACTTTAAGGGGTTTTTTTTTATGGATTATACTTTTTGGTGACATGTCAAAAATCTCTTCACCTAATTCTCTTATATTTTTCTATAAAAAATTTATAGGTTTACATTTTACACTTGCATGAATGACCCATTTTCAGACTATCCTCAAATTTTTTGTATAAGTTGTGAGTTTAGAGCAACGTTCAATTATTTGCCTATGAATAACCTGTTGTCACACACCACTTGTTAATTAGACTATCTTGCCTCTTGAATTGCCTTTTCACCTTTGTAAAAAAAAATCTGTTTTCCCCATTTGTGAGTCTATTTCTATACTCTTACTCAGTGGTATAAAATTGTTAATGATATACATTTATTTTATTTTAAATGTTAGAGACTTTGTAGTATGGGTTTTTTTTTCATTCCTTATATTTTGTTTATTTATTGTTATCCTCACCCAAGAACACTTTTATTTTTTTTTTCATTGCTTTGAGAGAGAGAGAGAGAGAGAGAGAGAGAGAGAGAGAGACTGATGACCTAGGGACTAAACCCACAACCTTTTGGTGCACAGGACACTGCTCTGACCCACCAAGCCACACTGGCTAGGGTCATTCCTTATATTTATAATTTATGTTTTCTCTCTTTTTTCCTTTGATAATTCAGCCAGGTATATATCAATTTTATTAATAATTTTAAGAAAATTAACTTTTTAATTTATTATCTCTTGTTTTGTATTTTACCAATTTGACTTATTTCCTTCTTTTTGCTTACATTGGGTTTAATCTGTTTATATTTTTCTATTCTCTTTTCTTGAAAGATTTGATCATTGTTTTTCAACTTTTCTTCTTTAGTAATACAGGTATTTGAAATAATAAGTTTTTTCTCTACATTATTTTAGTCTCACTTCATACATATCTGTATGTATGTGTTTTCATCATATTTTCTTCAAAAATATTTTCTAATAGCCATTATAATTGCTTCTTTGACCTATAGATTATTTTAAAGTTTAATGTTAAATTCAAAATAACTGGTTGTTTTTAGACATCTTTCTGCAACTAGGCTTCTAAATTGATTTTCTAAATCAATTTCATTTTGGTGAGAGAATAAATTCTGTATAATTTCAATGCTTTTAAATGTATTAAAACTCTTCTATGGCCCAACAGATTTTTTTTTTGTTTGTGTGTGAATATTTCATCTACATAGCAGGGTTTGGCTGGAGCCCCCAGCTGCAGGTTTGAGTACAGGCTGCAGGTGCCTAGAGAGCACTGTGCACTGGCTGCGCAGAAGTAGGTGGCTGAGTCTCCAGGCTGGGAATCGCTGATGTGCAGTGAGAGGTGTTTGGTACTTCTGCTCAACAAAACTGTAAATCTCCCATCTTCCTTTCTATTATCAACTGAACGTATGGCTATCAGTAATTCAGGGCCTTTACCAGGATACTGCCGATACCATGGGAAGTAGTCAAATGCATTGTTCTCATAAGTACAGTTCATAATTGAAATCTCTTTTTCTTGTAATACCAAAGATTCAGGGCTCTGTTTCACCTGCTGCTGGTCACTTTTTCCCTTCTGTTGACCACTCACCCCTGCTTAAAAAAATAACAAAAAGTCATTAGACCCCCCCAAATCATAGTTTTTTTCTTAAAGCTTCTACCTAATGAGTTTGTCCATACCCCAATTTTCTCATTGTTCAAATTAATGATATATCCCAGAGTTTCTCCTCCACAACTCACAGCCTAGTTGAAGCCATAGAATTAAAAATGCTCCCAGGATCTTGTCCATTTCTTGGCACCAAAGGGTAGTGACAACTTGAGTGGTCTTGCAGTCTCCTCAGCCAACTGGAAGTGTGACTTTAGATTCACACCTGCTTTAATTCTTTCAAGAGGCCACACCCTTTCACAAGTACTTTCACTTAAAGCTATTTCTGTCAAAGAAAGCACTTCCTCGTTTTGCCTGAACTTAGAATTGCTGAAGATACTTTCAACAGGAATGAAAAATCCCCTATCTATACATAGATAAGAATCAGTTTAGAATTTATCTCTCCCAATCCTTCTTTTCCTTTTCCTTACACCTCTCAAATGCAAAAATTGTATGCTAGGACAACTTGATATGTTGATTCAGATTACATTATTTCACAGTAGGGAAGAAAGGAATCTCAGGAAGCCACAAGATTAGCATATATAGGAGCATTTCTTTATTACAAATATGAACTGGTCTATTGAGAACACACAGGTGACTTAATATTACAAGCTAAGGTCAGCAATCAAAACATAGAGAATATATGGTTCCTTTGCCCTAAAGGAACTTAAAATTTTATTACAATCTTTCATATGTGTTTCCATTTTATATAACCCTGATAAATGATAGAAGATAATTAAATCAATTTTAATTTCTTTATACTTCTTCTAAACTATAAATAGATAAATTAAGTATTTCTAAGACTATACTTGGGGAAAAAATTGGCAAGTACCAGAATGATCTGTTTGGAGGAGCTTTGATTTCCAAATAGATAAGAGAAGGTAGAAAAATTCTGCAAACATCAGAAGATGTGGGCTATGACTCTCCAGTAATGCAGCATTTTTGGTAGATCTCATTGTGAGTTTGAACATTGGATGTTTTCTTCACACTTTATCCTCATGGATGAAATATCAAAACATAAAGAATTGATTTGTTCATGTTAGCACAGCAAGGTATACAGACATAAGTTGAAGATAAATTCCAAAACAGCCCTAAAAGTAGGATTGACCTGCATTATAAATACTAGAAGTTAAAAGAAGTAAGGAGAACATTTTTGAAGCACAAAAAGAATTTTGTTATTTGTATCTGATACCATCTCAAATTCAGTCAAAGAAAAACGCCATCACAGTCCAACAGGAGACAAAGGTAACAGTCCCCATTCCTAAATCTACAATCTAGTTCATTCAACTCTGGTGCTCTCAGGGAATTCTTTTCAATGTTTGTTGAATTTTTTATGTGTTTTTTCATTTATTCGTTCATCAATGCATATATTCATGTATATTTATTGGGTGCCTAATAAGTGCCTATTCTTATTCACACTAGAGACACAGTCCTAATCTTCAGTCAGCCTAGTCCCAATACTCAAGTACAGTCAGATAAAACTCACCAAAGAGAACTGTGTGTCTATATGATGTGATGAAAAAGAGTAATGAACTGTGCTTCTGGGCCCAGTCAAAGAAGGGTTCTGATGCAGAACATGCTTGAACTGGGACTTGCACCATGCCATCAGTAGATTTCCCAGTAAAAAGAATGGGATAACAGAATTCTGGGCACAGATTAACTTAGAGTGGCTGGAGATTAGACTGTGCATGGGTAAAAACATTAAAAATGTTTATTAGAGAAGCTAATGTGCCCCTGACCTCAAAAGACAATGCATATTATTCAAGGAATTATTGATTTCCAAAGTCATGTGTTTCAAACCTATTAGATTAGAAAAAATACATATATTATTTAGGTAGCAGAATGGATACATACATACACACATGATTGATAGATATAAATTGAAGGAAAGGATTAGGTAATAATTTACTAGACTTTTAAAGGATCATTTCTATCTACTTGATGTGCATGTGCAAACCTTAATCTTCTCTGAAGCAGCATTGCCTCATTGTGGCCATTTAGAGAAGTTACACTGAATGTTTTCTTTCTTATCCTCACCTGAGGTTACATTTTATTGATTTTGAGAGAGATAGGAAGGGAGAAAGAGAGAGGAAGAGAGAGAGAGATAAACATCAAGGTAAGAGAGAAACATTGATTGGTTTCCTCCTATGCACACCCCAACCAGAGATCAAATCCACAACCTAGGTATGTGTCCTGACTGGAGACAAAACCTGCCACCTTTTGGTGTACAGGACAGCACTCCAACCAACTGAACAACCTGGCCAGGGCTACAATGAACAATTTCCTACAGCGTCTTAAAAGTGTGTTCAGCAACCATTGTGTCAATCATAGCATCAAAATAAGTGGCTGAGTCTTATTTAGCCATTTCTTCAGATGGAAAGAGACTTTATTGAGGTCCTTATGAAAGCTTTGCTGTTGTTTACTGAGGTGTGTCTCAGGCAGATGTGGAGACCTTGGTTGGAATCTGGACATACCAACAGAAAACAAGTCTCCTGAAATATTCTTAGTAGCATCTCACCTGCCCTAGGGTCCTTGCCAAAGGCAGAAATTGGCCCTTGGGATGAGTCACTACATTGAGCTGTCCTTCCTCTTATAATACCAACACCAGATCAATATGGCCTTAAACAGATCCTAAATTAGACAATTGTTCTACATCTTTGCACTAACCTGCACTTCATGATGACTAATGATGTAGAACAGAGGTTGGCAAATTTTCCATAAAGGGTCAAATAGTAAACATTTTTGGCTTTGCAGGCCATTCAGTCTGTTGCAACTACTCAACTCGGCCACTGTAGCATGAAAGAGGCCATTGAGGATACATAGACAAGTGAGCTTTGCTGTGTTCCAATAAAAATGTATTTACAAATGTAAGTGACAGGCTGAATTTGGTTCTTGGGCCATGCATTGCTGACCCCTGATGTAGGGCGTCTTTTTATGTGATTTTTGATCATCCGTATATCCTTTATGAAGAGTCTGCTCAAACATTTTGGTCATTTTTTTAATCGAGTAATTTATCATTTATTGAGATTCTTTCTAAATGGCATGTTCTTGATACAATAAATAATTTTATTGATATATGGACGCAATCATCCTAAAAGTAATTCTGTAACAGCTTCAAAACATCTGCCTTTGGAATCAGTGACTTAGCAGATAAACAGCAATAAACATCATAATTCTGACTGGAATGAGCTGCAAGAGAAATTCTTTTTTCCATAGTTATAGATGTTGATGATTTTTTAAGTTCTGATATTATGTCAACTACTTCTGCTGATACTGAGTTTCAAACAAAGGCAGACATCCTTGATGTTAAGTTTGTTGTCAATATAAAAGAAAAACAGTAAAATATGTTGCCCAAGTTCAAATACCCCATAGGAAATATTCTCTGACAGTTGTCAAAGAATGAGACAGCCTGTAGTAGGATTTATGCTCTTGAGCTCCCCACAATATCAGGCTGTCAGAATGTCAGATTTGAGATCTGGCCCTTCTTTGGCCTTTTCCCATTCCTGATTCAGGTGTGCATAACTGAATGTCCAAGGTCTGGCCCTGGGTAACAGGCCCTAAGATGATGGGTATTTAAATAGTTTGTTCATTATTTTCATTGTTGAAAAGTAGTAGTACTTCTCATAATTATTATATCCTCAATAGATATGTTATACACATAATGTTAGACATTGTGAAAATCAACACTAAGAAAGTTTTCATGAAGAGATAGAAATTTAGAAGAGATTGAGCCTTAGTTTTTGCTTAATTTGGATAGTATTTCTAAGCACATAATATTTTGACTTAAGAAAAGACAAGACATTCCTGTTTTTTATCACTAATATTCTCAAAACACATGATTGTTTTACGATGGGGAAACATATTGATTAATTACATTTGTGGCAGGGTTAGGCTAAGGACAAGATGACCACTTAATTTCTCAATGAAGAAAGTCTGCATTTCAAAGAAAAGCTGAACTTTTGGTTATCTTCTCTCTATTTTATGTGCTAATAACTGGAATGAGAGGCTGCAAATTCCAGAATGGCAGTGTGATTAGATCCATGAGGACCTTCCCTAGCAAAATAATCATAACTGGTAAAAATAATTTTTTAAAAACTAAAGTCTTTGTACATTGTCCTAAGACTGAACATTGTATCCAGCAAATTAAAATAATATACAGAAAAACATTTATTCAGAAAAAGCTACTAATCACAAGTGTTCATAGGAACAGAAAGAGTCTATTGCACTGGAACCATAATTCACTCCCAAGCCCCACCTCAGCATGATGGAAGCTCTGTTCTGGCTTGGTGCAGCCCAGAACATAAGGAACACTTTCCCCAGATCTCCCAGTATAGGCTACAGTATCATCCTGGGATGGACTGACAACCAACATTTTTCATCTCCCCAGCATTGTTTTGCAGAAGCACTATTGTAAGTAAGAGAAGCTGAGAGATTTGGGGCTACTTTTTACCTCTCATCCCCCCACTCATAGGATAGAAACTCTACCCCAGGTGTCACAGGTGGGCACAGGTAACCAGGTACTTGGTGATCACAGACAAAGAATTGAACTGAACACACAGTTTATAGCAGAAAGAGAGACAGCAGATTTATTAAGAGATAATATACTCCACAGAACATGGGAGTGGGCCAACTCTGAGCCGAGATTGACCTCATGAGCTGGAGGAATTCTATTCTTGTAGAGCCGATCCTTCCTGGCTAGTTTTGGTGGGCTTTTATTGCACATGTGCTAGTAGTTGTATTACTTTAAAGCTACTGCACATGTGGTCTCCCATGATTTTCCTTGACTCGCTACCAGAGAAGGGGTTGCACAATGTTACCGAATGGACCGTTCCTTCTCCTGGGGTCCCCTTGTACTAGGATCACTGCCTGCCACCAGGGAATTATAGCTCTCCACGTTAGAGATTGGTGAAAAGGGAAGGAATTATTCAAGTTATACAGACTTAAGAGTAATGACTTAATGTCTTCATTAAGCCCCTTAAAACACCCACAAACACACATAGTCCTTCCTTCCCCCCTTTACCGGGTCTGGGGTACAGTATCTCAGGAAAAGAAATAGAAGTCGGTGGCTCAGGTAGTCCCCGGCTTCCCAATAACCCATGCTTAGCTGGCAGGCCTCCCTCAGTTCCCAGCACCACCGGGATCTCCAGTTCTTAACCCCAAACCACACCGCACCTTCTCATGGCCCAACAGCAAGAGTCCTTTCACCCCTTTCCTTCCTGCAGCATCTCTCCTGCACTCTTCCGAGCTGCTAATAGAGAGCTTTGCATCGCTGCTACATCTTTTTTTCCAGCTTCCTAAGCTGCATGGCAAAGGGAGACACAAAGCTGCGTGGTTCTTCTCTGCTAAAGCCGTGTGATTCTTCGCATCCTGGCTGCCGCACCTGGGTTTAAATCCCAGCGCCAATCTTCCTCTGCAGCCCCATTTCCAACTCCTCCCATAATCAGCTACACTTGCCAGCATTCTGGTATTTTTCCAGCTTTTCTGGGCTTCCATAGTAAGTCTGGGCAGGCGTGGCCCAATGGCCTGGAGCCAGTCATCTCCAAGCTCTTACACAGGCTCTGTAACCAGCAGGAGTTGCCTCCCACTTACATCCTGGTTGGAAGTCACTCCCATCCCCCTGGCTCAAAGCACGGCCACAGCTGTTTAACATATCTATGCAACCAGGTTAAGGTTATAGATGTGCCAATGAAGATGATTTCAGACTTCCTGCATCCAGAACCAAAAGAGAAAAAAATTTAAGTGGCCAAGTTTGTGATAATTTATTCCAGCAGTTTTATTAATTTGCTGCAGTTATTGTAACAAAGTATCACACATTAGGGAGCTTAAATAAGAGAAACTGATAGTCTCACAGTTTTAGGCTAGGGGTCCAAGATCAAGGTATGAGCAAGTTTGTTTCCATCTGAGTGCTGTGAGACAAAAAAAACCCAAAACCATTCCATTCCTCTTTCTCAGCTTCTGATAGTTTTGTTAGCATAGGTAGCTAGATATTAATAAAGAAAGGTAGAAAAGGGAATTAGACATTAAGAAGCTTAATAAACTAGGAGGCTGAATCCAATACTGGGCTTGCTTCACTAGGAAACTATAGATTTACACATTCCCCAGAGAACCACAGGTCCTTTCCCACAAATTGCTGAGAGAAGGAATAGAACAATAAAGGGGAAATTTCTCTGTTGAGCACATGCCCAGCAGAAGCCAGGACAGTGCAAGGGGAGGTGCTTCTATTTTGAGGTATGCTCAGTAGAAACAAAGATGGTTACCATATGAGGGAATGTCTAGCCTAAAAAAAAAGATTGGACTAGATAAGGGTCACAGAACCCTGAAAGATCTAGGAACTGTACTGGTTAGGTGGCAGGCTCAACACAAGCCTGGGAAGGATTGAGAAATTGATTTGTTAGGTTGAGAGGGTACCTAGTACTTCCTAAACTTGAGATAATATAATGTAATATAAGGTAACAAGGGAGCTCTCCTTCTCTCTCCCTCTCCCTCTCTCTCTATAGATAACACATGCTCACCTTGTTCATTTGCATGTCCTCTCTCTAAGCAACTGTGTTGGCTCCAGGTGCAGGTCTAGGCACAACACCAGCCAGAAAGCAGCAAGGAATAAAGGCTGAGCTAGCCAGATGGGGATAAAGACACGGACTGAACCAATGTCGCAAAATGTCTGGACACTGACCCTATATCTGAGCCCAGTGAAGACAAGGCTGAACTTTTATCATGGCAGGACGAATGAAGATGAGACATGGAAGTGAACTGGGACGCCCTTTGTGTTTACTTCTACTTCAATAAACTTTACTACACCACAGCCTCCCATACGTGGGTCCCTGGAATGCTTTCCTTGCAGCTCCGTGAAAGAGCCTTATTTCCACTGGCAGCAGTTTGATGGCAATCTTCCGTGTTCTTTGGCTTGTAGAAGCATCACTTCAATCTCTACCTCCATCTTCACGTGGTGTTCTCCCTACATGTCTGTCTCTCTGTCCAAATTTTCTCTTTCTGTAAGGACATCAGTCATATTGGATTAAGGCCCATCCTAGTGACCTAGTTTTAACTTAACTAATTACATTTGCAATGGCCCTATTTCCAAACATAGCCACAATCTGGGATACTAGAGATTAGGACTTCAACATATAAATTGGGGTGGGGAGAGCACAAGTCAACCCATAACAGTAGTCATAGGAAACTATATCTAATATATTATTAAAAATTATGAGATGAAAAGAAATAGTAAAGTGTGACTTTTACACAGAAAAAAGTAGGCAACAGAAACTATTATTGAAAGGGTTCAGATTTTAGACTTAGCAGATAGTTTAAATATAATTTTTAAAACTAATGGAAAGCACACTTAAGGAAGTAAAGAAGGTATGTTGACAGCATCTCATTAAATAGAGAATATCTATTAAAGAGGTAGAATTTTTTTTAAAAAAGGTAGAACAAAATGGAAATTCTGGAGTTGGAAAATATAATAACCAAATTGAATCAGGAACTACAGTTTCTCAATAGTAAATCTGTGCTTCCAGATAAGAAATCAGTGAACTTGAAGGTAGATCTACAGAGCTTATACCATCTGAAAACAGCAAGGAAGAAAGAATCAAGAAAAATGAACACAGACTTAGAGAAATATGGGACACAATTTAAAACACCAACGTATACATAATGGTAGTATCAGAAGGGGAGGAGAGAAAGAAAGTAACAGAAAAAATATTTTAAGAAATAATATCTCTCAACCACCCCCAATTTGACAGAAAACATTTACTCATTTCAGAAGCTCAATAAATCAATGTAGGGTAAATTTGAAAAAATCCACACACAGACACATGGTTAAAATGTTGAAAGATATACCGAAACCCTTGAAAGCAAAAAGAGAAAAATCTTCACATACAAGGCAACTCTAATAAAATTAAAAACTGACTTCTCAACAACATGCTTTTACATGCATTCAGTGCCACTGAGCAAGCCAACTCCCCTCTACGTTGTTAGACAACACACTTAGATGTCATCTGTCCCACCTCAACTTCTTTAACACTGTTCCCAGCCTTTGTTCCAGGAGCATCTACTTTTTCTTTCCCTCAGGGCCAACTCCCTCACATGCATAGTCCAGCTTTGTGATAAACTTCTTGCCTGAGTACTATTTTTGTGGTGAAATCTATTTCTTTCTCTGGAGTTCCCAAGAACCCCTGATGCCAGTAACACTCACTAATACGTTGTTAATGTAAGAAATGTCCAAACCTATAGAGAATTTTTATAAGTTGATTTGAGTTAAATTAATGACAATTGCAGGAAACAAAATCTCTAGAGATTGAGAAAATGCGTTGGAAAATGGCAGTTTTACCTTTTTATACATCAGAACCAAAAAGGAAGACTTAAGCCTTTCTGGTTCCCTGGCCATCTTAGTGGCTGTGCTTGGTAGGGGTCCATTCCACACCTAAGGCAGGAAGATAGTGGTCACAAAAAAAAAGGGGGGTGGGGAGACTTAAGAGGGTTACATGAAATTCATTGGTGATAGATTAGGGAAGGGGGAGAGAGCAAAGCAGGGAAGTCACTGGGTTTAGATAACAAAGTGGGTAAACACATACTTTTTCTGCATTGGTGGGTATAGGATAGTTAACATTTACAGCACGTAGAGATGGTATGCAGCAGAACAAGATAACAATGAGGGGTTTGTGGTCTGTGTTCTGGTGGGAGATTGTGCACTGAAAGCTTTGGCAAAAGGAGAGTAAATACTCTGACATTCCAAAGGTACGTTATCGTAGATGCAAAAAGACAATAGACAAGCTCAGTTAAGGTGAAGAGTGACCTTTGTTAAGAAAGATACGAGCCTCAGACTTGACTGCCTGCCATGACTCGCCTTTAGTTAGGAAGTTTTAATTTCAGACTATCCTTTGTGGTTACTTTAGGTCTCTGAGTTTTCAAGGCCTGCCATGCAGGCCTCCTCTGAGCTTGTCAGGTTTAATATGTGACTTTTTTTTAATCCACAAAGTTAAGACACATATCAGAAGCCCTAAAGTAACCACTAAGAAAATAATTGAAAAATACAGTGAAAAATAATTAAAGGAATTAAAATATTGTACTAGAAAATATTCACTTAATCCTAAAGAAAGCAGTAAAGGAAGAACAGAAGAATAAAAAAATACATGGAAGCCCCAACCAGGTGGCTCAGTGGGTTGGAGCACTGTTCCATACACCGAAAAGGTTGTGGGTTTGATCCCCAGTCAAAGGACATACTGAGTTTGTGGGTTCAATCCCCAGTCAGGGTGCATATGGGAGGCAACCCATAGATGTTTCTCACTCACATTGATATTTCTCTCTCTCTCTAATAAAATATCAGTAAAATATAAATTTGGTGAGGATTAAAAGAAATACATGGGACATATGGACAACAAAATTAAAATAACAGACAAATCCAATTGTATCGGTAATGATATTAAATGTGAATGGATTAAATAATTACATCAAAAAGCAGGTGGTCAAACTGGTTAAAAAGTGATATACAAGTATAAACTGTCTCCACAAGGCACACTTTTAATTCAAAGATAAAAATAGGTTAAAACTAAAAGGATGGGAAAAGATATACAAACAGCAAACATGAGAGCTGGAGTTGCAATACTATTATTAGACAAGATAAACTTTAAACAAAAAATATCACTAGAGATAAGAATATAATGATAAAATGGCAAACCCATCAAGAAGATGCTATAAACACATAGGTACCTAATAAGAGACACAAAAATACATGAAGCAAAAATGGGCAGAACTCAAGAAAGAGAAAATCCAACGATAGTAGTTAGAGATTTCAATATCGCACTTTCAATAACAGAACAACTAGGCAGAATATCACAAGGAAAGAGAGAACTGGAACAAAACCGTAAACCAAGTAGACCCAACAGACGTCCACCCTACAGCGGCAGAACACCCACTCTTCTCAAGCATGGAGGGAGCACTCTCCAGGATAGCCTCGTATCTTGAGGCTGCATAAAGCAAGCTCAAGAACAGGACCGAATTAAATATGCATTTTAAAGTTTTTTTCCCATAGATTTATCAACATACAAACATTTAGAAATGTTTTTGTTTGCTTTGTTGCACTAGTAGGATGGGATATGAGTATTTGCAGTTGTCCTGGGACACATGGTGGTGAGGCTGACTTGAGCATTTTTGAGACACCCACTAAGCTGGATCGTTGTATAAAAACATTTCTATTGGAGTAATTTTTCTTTCTATTCCTTTCTCTTTTTACTCTTTTGGAGTCCAGCATCCTGTGGCTTAATTATTTATATTAATTCTATCCTCTTATAGCTTCTCTGCTGGTTCCAAGTTAGAGATTTATAGTTGGGAAAGAGGTGTAGATTAAGAAGGGAAGATAAAGAACAAAATCCCAAACCTATAGACCTAAAAGGTACCTGCGATTAAAACCCTGCCAATGTGGGTTTGGAATATTGAGCAGTGCAAATGCTGTGTGGTGATCCTGTGACATGATTGCGGTTGGGGCAGGAGCTGAGCTCAGCTGAGAGTTTGTGTACAGGCTGCAGGTGCCTGGGAAGGGCTGTGGCTCCACAGCACAGAAATAAGTGGCTGAGTCTGTGGTCTTGGAAGAGGAAATAAACAATGAACTGTGGCGTTCCTTTTTCATAGCATTTAAGTTTCCATTCCACTTTGTCCCTGAAGGAATGTAAAACAGGTTGATGAGGTGGCCCTCAGAATTTTGGCGAAACCACTGCACATTGATCACAGAGGTGGAAAAGTTGCACCACAGTGTGGAACTGGCTCCTTCCTGGAGACTCAAGGCTGAGGGATTCTGTTCCACCTGCACCCCTTTCACACCTGACGAGAAACACAGAAACAATCACAGTCATGGTCCGTATAACATCCACAAAAACAACAGAAAATGCCCCCATAAATCATGAGAATGATAGAAAGTCTGCCAGACTCGTGAGCAACTTCTCCCCCCTTCCTCAACAGTACTCCCTGCAGACTCGCATCTGGGACAGCCCCAACTCACAGCAAACATGGGTGCACAAAAGCCCCAGCACAGTGCTCAACAGCCTCTTCATGATGCTTTGCCTTGTTGCTTGAGACATTTTCACCCTAAGATGTATTTAACTGTACCCTGCCTGGATGGTGAGTGATATGGTTTCATTCTGGAGCTGTTCCTGCACCTGCAACCAATCAGCCTGACTCAACAAACCCCGCTCAGAGAGTGACAGGAAGCCCCACCTTCCAGCCTCACCCCTACTGAGAAGGGGCTGGATGGAGAGTGGTGGAGGGAGAGTGAAAAAGAAAGGTCACTATTGTATTACTTGTGGGACATTTTCTGATAACCCTGGAGGTAGTAAAGAGTGTCAGCAGGAAAGGGAGGGGCTGTCTCCCTTATCTATGCTAACTAAAACCTAGGGAGGACCATAAAAAGAATATCCACATAATATCCAAGTAACAGGCTTCCGTTCTGACAAAAGGATCTTTACTAACCTATAAATTAATTGTATGAGAGTCACTACAGTCATGCAATGTAATAAGAATGTAAATTTATGTATTATCTACTTAATGAATTCCTATCATCAGACTGTATGACATCTCTGGATGGGAACTCTCCGGAATAACCAAGACTAGTGGCAAATGTTGTAAGAAATGAACCAAATGAGACTGTTAATTGTCAGGAAAAGAATAGGATATATTCAGACATTATTTTAAAATATTATCCTTCCTGCTTCACATCATGTTTTTCTAATTTTTTCATTTTATTTTTTATTTCTCTTGTTTATTCTATTACAGTTGTCCCAATTTTCCCCCTTTGCTCTCATCCATGCAGCCCAGACTCTGCTTCCTCAGTCCATCCCCACACCATTGTCCATGTGCATGGGCTATTCATACATGTTCTTTTACTAATCCCTTCCCCTTCTTTCCACCATTCCCCCCTTCATCTTCTCCTTTGGCAGCTGTCAGTTTGTTCCATGTTTCCATATCTCTGGTTAATGGACTAAAAAGCTGTGGTGCAGTACATTTACACGGTGGCATACTACACAGCAGAAGGAAAGAAGGAACTCCTACTTTTTGCAACAGCATGGTTAGAACTGGAGAGTATTATGCTAAGAGAAATAAATGAGTCGGTAAAAGACAAACACCATATGATCTCACTCATAAGAGGAATCCAATGTTTTTCTAATTCTTATCTGTAAAAACTTCCTGGGGGTCATGCTGGCAGTTAGGTCATCTTTTTTTCTCTCTAATTCTTCTGATGTCCTGTTTTCTTCCCACTTTCGCTTCTCATTACATTTTAGTTTCATATTCTCCTTTGTTTCCCCTTACTGCCTCTCTTGTCCCTTTTTTTGGTTCTCTAGTTACCAGAAAGAAACAGAAAGAATATTAAATAAAAGATGGCATTTCATGGTTTAGAAATAATTTGGAAACTGATATTTAAAAATCATAGGTTATAAAAATTTAAAAATCAGGAAAATCTGAAATCTATACTTAGGAATTCTTATTCTTCCCTTTGCTTTATATGACTGTTTTATCCAGGAGTCTTTTCTGACAGCTATAGATAAAGATGATGTAGATAAAGGCAATGATAACAATGTAAATAGAGATATATGCATTAAAGCTATCAACTTCTAGTACTTGAATCAAGGAATAGACAAAGCTATTAACCGAAAGGAATACTCAGCAAGAAGCATATTTCTTATGAGTTGGTAAGGATTTTGTTTGTCTTCATACACAATTATTCTTCCTGCTTTACTATTACTAGCCCCTATTGCAACACTAGCTTCCTCACAGCAGTCTTGGTTTAAGAAAAGCCTATAGCACCTCCTAATGGGCTAAACCTTAAGAAAAGAGCACTTGCCAGTCAGCAGATGAGATGGCTCAGCCTAGCCTTCCTGCCTGGGGCTGTCCCTGTGGATTGACCTGACGCTCTGGAAGTGTCCACAAGGACAGAGAGTACCATAATCAGGACCAGGAGTCCCCACGGTGTCTTTTATGAAAATAAATTATTTTATCTAATGTAATTATATAATGTAATTATCTGTAATTATATAAAATCAATTCATTTATCTTTTACCTGTGAACTTATAAAAGAAAGTAAGCCCTCCAAAGTGATTCAATCCAGTTTAGCCAATATATTTAAGAATGTTCTAGATCTGGAAAAATACAAAATGAATCAAACACTGTATCTTCCTCCACAGAGCTTGTGAAGTGGGAGAAATGGACATCTCTGTAAATGTAATAAAGGCCTAAAGAATGCCATTATAAAAGCATGATAAATACTACATGAACAAGTAACAAAGCAAGTAACAATTACTTCAAGCCTATATTACTGGAGACAGTTCAATGGAACATGTGACACTGTAGCAGGGTGCAGCCAGAGGGACTACAAATAGGGATTTGTAATGGGGTCCAGAACTCAGGGTATCCAGGAAATATTAGAAAAGTATGGGATGTCCTCACCCCCACAAGTCTGAACTGGGGAATGGGACACATGGAGCAGGGCCGTTGAGAGCTGTTTTGTACAGCAACAGCTTTGCAGCTAACCTATGGGCATAGTCATTCAACATATCTATAACCCTTTAAATGATTTCATAGATATGTTAAATAGCTATGGGCATGGTTTGAGCCAGGGGAATGGGTGTGACTTCCACCCAGGATGTAAGTGGGAGGCAACTCCTCCTGGTTACAGAGCCTCCGTGAGAGCTTGGAGATGATTGTCTCCACACCATGGGGCCACACCCTTCTGGACTTAGTTTGGCAGCCAAGAAAGACTGGAAGAATATGGGAATGCTGACAGGTGTAACTGATTGTGGGAGGAGTCAGAAATGGACCTGCAGAGGAAGATTGGCACTGGGATTTAAACCCAGGTGTGGCAGCCATGTGGGAGGGTTGGGACCACATGGCTTTGGCGTGCTCCCTTTTGCCATGTGGCTTAGGAAGCAGGAGAGACCTTGCTGGGAAGGAAAGGGGTGAAAGGATTCTTGCCAGTTGGCCCCAAGAAGGTGCCGCATGGTTTTGGATTAACTGGGGATTGTGGTAGCAACACAGCTAATGGTGCCGGGAACTTGGGACTACCTCAGCCACGGACTTCTACTGCTTTTCCTGCGATATGGTACCGAACTCTGAAGTAGGAGAAGGGAGGACTGTGTATGTTTGTGGGTATTCTAAAGGACTTTAGTATTTTAATGAAGACATTAAGTCATTACTCTAAGTCTGTATAACTTTTTGAATAAGTAAGTCCTTTCCTTTTCACCAATCTCTGGCATTGAGAGATATCTTTCCCTGGTGGCAGCCAAGGTGAACCTAGTATGGGGGTGGATAGCCCCAGAGCAGAAGCAGAGGTCCATTCAGTAATAGTATATTATTCACTCCTCTGCCCTGGGGTCTGTTCTGTAACAATACTATATGTCTTCTATGGAAGTGACGAGAGAGGGTAATAACAAAAGCAAAGATTACTGATCTTTGACTGGGAGCCATTTATTTTGAATACAAGGAACAGAGAAAATGAGCAACTGTATTGACAGAGCCACTGATAACATACACACACAAACAAGATAAATGTACTGAAGAACACAGGGTGTCTCTGTCACTCGAATGTGGACACAGAGTGTAACCTTAACCAACACACCATTCAGGCTCAATGAAAATGCTTGTTCCCTACCTTAACACTAGTCCTTGAAACTGCATTTGAATATCAGAAAATGTTGTGGGTTGTGCTGCTACTGACATAGAAGACAGACTCTGATTTGGAATTTGGGGGACTTGAGGGGTGAGGAAAAATTAATTAACTAGACCAATCTTTCCTCTCAGATGGCATGGATACAATAGATTCTTACAAAACAAAACATTGTTTCCTAGGAGTGCTCAGAATTCATCTTGCTTCTCTTACGCATTCATCTGTGGTTCTGAAGGGTGTTCATGAATTAGCAAAGTATTCACTGTAGCTGCTCATGCTGGCCTAAATACCTTGCAGTATTAAACAATGTTACTTTTAAATTGTACATGTTTTTCCAAACTTCACCCAATAAAGAGTGATACTATTTACTTGAACAATTAGGTGGACATTGAAACAAAAATTGTGAATAGTTTTATTTTTATGAAAACCTATAACTAAGTTTTAAAATACATTTTAAATAAAGCTTTAGTTTAAAATACATTTTATTAAAATAGTTGATCATTTTTATGTTTTAGCTTTAGTAGATTATTTTAAAAGAAAATAACTATTTTGAAAATGTGAAAATAATTTTAGTTTGTGCTCTTGTCTCTGACACTATAAATAATAATAATCCTCTGTAGATGGATTTTGAGGTAAAAGCAATAAAAATGAGGACCTCTATATTTTCACTGAAGGAGAAAAGGAAGTGATCTACAGACACTGAAGACCAGATGGATTATTCAAGAATGCTGTGACTGTTTACTAATGGCACTGTGAGAAATAGTGTAAGAGAGTAAGATGACCGAGGAATAATTGATTATTATGGGCACTAGGTGGATATTAGAGCAATTGAAATAACATGGAGAAAAAGAGGAGAGAGGTAACCTGGATGGGTCTGATAGAGAAAGGATGGGTCGGCCACTCATACACACTCAACCCTGGGATTCCACATGGAACTTTGGCGTGATATTGTTTAATTTAGAAGGCCTGCTACTGGAGACCACTGGATGAAGAAGGTCTTTTTTCCTTCATGCTATATTGTTTTTGGAAAAGTCACCTTGTATACATCCTTCAATGTCAAGATTTATTAAGTCCACCAATCTCAAATACTTTAGTCAAGAGCTGGAGTCTGTTGAGGAAAGAGACCTCTCAGGTTACTAATAAACTAGTCTGGAGATAAAACAGTTCAAAATAAGCAATTGTCCTGGGTTTTCCGATTGCTCGAGAGATGAGATGAATAATATAAAACAATTCTCTGAATTGCCTTATACCAGCTCAGCCACCTTAGCCATCACCACCTGCATTGACATGGGAGCAAGTAACTTCCTCCAGCTTGTTGAAAATCCTACAGCCTCACTCCCTGTAGAATCTTGACTCTAGAGGATAAAAATGCTACACTTCAGAGAACAGGACTTTTCTCTGCAAAATGGAGAGGAATAGAAAAGAAAACAATTCAAGATTTCCATAGGAATCAAACACTTCCCAGGATTCCCATGCCTTCACAAGACACGCCAGCTTCCAGGAAATAACCCAGGCTGAGACCCAGAGTCTTTTAAGCTATAAAGTCTCAGGAGATTGTGATCAGCTCCCCCTAAAACCTCAGTCACCTTGTGACTCACAGCACAGAAGTACTCAGCTGAGTCACTCTAATGGGCTGAAAGTTTCCTCAGGTGGAAGGTTTTATTCTTCCTAAATTCAGCCTCAAAACCTCTGACGCCTGAAACAAGGCTGTTTCCAGAAGTGTACTTCAGGAGAAACCAGAGTCCTGGGCTATGGTATTGCACATACCAGAAGAGATACAGTTAAAAAGAAGAAAAATAGTTGCACTCAGTGCCCGAGAGGCTCCTTTGAGGACAACGACCTGGCTGTCAGGTTGGGTCACTGGCTGGGCTCCTGTTCCTCTGGAAACATCGGTGCTGTGTCAATAAACTCAGCTGAAACAAAAAGGTTCTATTCAAAGTCAAAACAAAACAGAGTTCCATTTGTGGACAAGGGAGTAAAATGGAATGTTACTCACTCACGAACAGGTGTGCCCCAAGCATCAAGCTGAACTCTAAGGTCATGGCCGAGCAGTGAAGAAGCAACAAGCTCCTTTCTGAGAGATTCCCCACAAACAAAAACAAATGTGATGACTGGGAGACCGAACCCAGATGTCTCTGAGATTGAGGAGGAATGAGGGGGGATTTAAATTTCTTCTCCTCAGAGACGATGTAAGGGACTGTTAGAAATAAATGCTCTCTTGATAAAACTGCTTGCTTCTGGCATCTGAAATCCTTTATATGTCATTATCTAAAACCTGCTGTCAGAACACTCCTTCTTCTGAAAAGCCATTTCCAGTTTAGGCAACTATGCCCTCTGGGGTAAATAGAGAGCTAAGGAAATACAATTTTTGTGAACCTTCCCCACCTCCTTTCTGCCCTCCTATGGTTAATATTTAAAGCATTGTGATTATGAACAGAGGAGTGTTTATGTTTTGTAGGCAAACACAAAATGGGGAATTTTTAAAAATAGACAAAATTATGAATTAAAAAATTGTACACAAAATAATGTACAAAATAATGTACACACATGTTTGGAATGAGAAATAAAATCATAACAAAGTACAAATTTAAAAAAACAAATACCACAAACATAAAATCTAGAAAGTGACATAATATTTTTTGTTTATTTCTCTATACATTATTATTTATTTATTTTTAATTGTTCAAGTACAGTTTTCTGTCTTTTACTCCCATCCCAGTCCAACCCCCTAGTGCTCCCCCTCTATACATGTCTATAATGCTTTTTGTTTCTATGATTTTTGGACCCTTTTAAATTCTCTGTTCTTATGATAATACATTTATAATACTTCTTATAAGGAGAAAAGAAAGATAATTCAGTCTTTACTGAGTATGGTTAATCAAAATTTCTTTTTTGAAATTCATAGTGAATTTTGATATTACCACATTAGTTTTTAGGATTATAGTCAAATTTGGGGAAATATCTATCAAGTTTCTATGTGCTATAAAATTTCATTACATTTCAAGTCTTTTTATTCTGTAGCAAATCCTAAATATTACAAACTGATGACACTCATCATCCAGTTTATTAAACCTGTATTCACTTTCTATTGCTGTGTAATAAAGTACCACAAACTTTTGACTTAGGACAATACCCATTTGTCTCACAGTTTCTGTGAGTGGGAAGTCTGCATACAGCTAAGTTGGATCTCACAAGGCTGAAATCAAGGGGTCAACTAAGACTGCAGTGTTGTCTGAAGCATGGGGGTCCTCTTCCAGGCTCATGTGGTTGTTGGCAGAATTAATTCCTTGTAGCTGTAAGAGTAATGGCAGCTTGCTTCCTTAAAAATAGCAGGAGAATCTCTCTGATCTCGGGAAAAACCTCAGCCCTCTTTCAAGAATCACGCAAGATTACATCAAGTCCACCAATCTTCATTTTGATTTACTTAAAGTCAAACTGATTAAGGACTTTCATAACATCTGCAAAATCCCTTCACCTTTGTCAATAATGTAACTGATTATAGGAGTGCCACCCATCATCTCTAGGTCCCACCCAAACCCAAGGAGAAGAGCTTATACAAGACATGTACACAAAGGGGGCAGAAAACTTGGGTATCATCTTAGAATTCTGCATACCACAGTTCTGTCCTCAGTGTACATGTGCAGTATGAGTTTTATATTATTCCTATTAACGTAAACATTTTGTGACCAATTAGCAGGAAGTTAATAAAAACCTTAATATGATTATGCATGGCTGTTTCAAACCAAAGGAAGGACATAAGCAAAGGCAACCTCTAGCAAAGTTAAGGAATCCAGTGTATACAGAGTGGGGTGTACAGATATGGCAACAGTGGGCAGTACACCTTATATATAAGAGTATTGGAACCAGTTAGAGATGTGGGTTATAGTTCTAAACACTGGGAAGTTGCTGATGATAGACTATCATGCCTTTAAGGAAACAAAGCCTTCTTAATGGACCTAACCTCCCACCTCAAGAACCTAGAAAAAGAAGAGAAAAATTTAACACAAGCAGAAGGAGGAAAATAATAAAAATAAAAGCCAAAATTGATGAAATTGAAAATAAAAAAAACAATAGAGAAAAATCAATGGGTGTTTGAAAGATCGTTAACAATAACAATCTTCTAGAAAAAAAAATAAAGAAAAATGGGGCAGATATAAGCAGGCTAACTAGAAGTTGGGCGATTGGTCAGGGGTGAAAGTTTGCCTTTCTCCAGTTGGTCCTGAGTTGGACGAACCTCCAAAATATTTTGCTGAGTGAAGAAGCCATAGACAAAAATCCACATACTGTATAATTTATGAAGTGTACAGAATAGGTAAATTCATAGAGACAGAAAGCAGACTGGTGGTTAGTTACCAGGAACTAGGGCAGGGGAGAATGGTGAGTAATTGCTTAATGGGTATATGATTTCCTTTCAGGGTGGTATTAGATGCCACTTAATTGTTCACTTTACATGCATTAATCTCAATAAAGCTATTATGTAATTGGATGTTGATAAAAATCTAAAGTTCAAAGAATTCACTATTTCATTTTAGTCCATTACATCAGGTTTTGTGTTAATTGCTTCTATCTATAGAGTCCATTTCAAAAACCCCTTAATGGAGAAGGGTTCCTGAGCTTCAAGAAAGGACGTGTGGTTGGGGCCTCAGCCACAGAGTTTGGGTATTGGTGACAGGTGCTCCTTGTGCACCGTGCCTCACAGCACAGAGGTAGGTGGCTGAGTCTCCAAGCTGAGAAGCTGCAATGTATAAAGCACTATGTCTTGACGTTTCATCCAACAAGGCTTTAATTCTTCCATTTGTTTCCTCTCTCTGATTTGACCTGATCAACAGCAGAGGTGTGAGACCCTTCCCAGGGTGCTGCCTAAACCACTGAATTAAGTAAATACTGCTACTGGAGTAACTGCAGTTGAGAAACAAGCTGTCTCCTTCTCGGACGGTCAGAGCTTCAGGACTCTGACTCACCTCCTCTTTGCTGCTCACCCCTGTTTAGAAAGAGAACATGCAGACAGAGCGACTGGTTAGTGGCTGGTATTCTTTGGCAATTCCTTTTAAATTTAGTCTTTTAATCTCCACAGAAACTCCCACTAAATTACACTAGAACAGCTCCCTGTCTTTCTCCGTTTTTCCTTGGGGAGAAATGCCCCAGGGTCTGCCTTTTCTTTGCCAATTTCCAGATCCCTCTAACTCACAGTCTAGTTGCAGCCAAAAGACGAGCAGGCTCAGGAATTTGTTCATTCTTTCTGTCACTTACACTCACTGAGAACTCTTCTTATGTCTTTAGTATTCACAGGGTCACTGTCAATACTTGAGAATCTGCTTTGCTATCTCAAACATTCAAACATTTCTACAGGAAACACATTTGTCTGCCCAGCCAATCAGAGACAAGTCACACCAATCTGCACAGTGGGAAAGAGAAGTGGAAATAGTGCCATCTAGGGATGGAGCCCAGAATTGCCAGAGAAATTCTCACCTCTCCTAAGTGAAAACCATTTTTTTTAGAGAAGAGAGAAAAGGGACAAGACAGGAGATGAGGTAAGCGTGGGGGAAGATGGAAGAAGGAGGGGGAAAGAGGGAAAGAGAGAAACATCAATTTGTTGTTTCACTTATTTATGCATTCATTGGTTGACTCTTGTATATGCCCTGACCAGGGATGGAATCTGCAATGTTTATTTATCAGGAAATGCTCTAACCAACTGAGCTACCCCAGTCAGGGCCCAATATTTTATAATACCAAATTTGTATAATAATATTTGTCTTTCACTGACTGGCTTATTTCACTTAGTATAATAGTCTCCGGGTCTGTCCATGCTGTCGCAAAAGGTAAGAGTTCCTTCTTTTTTACTACCATGTAGTATCCCATTGTGTATCAGGGGCATCCAACATTTGGAGTCTCTGGGCCACAATGGAAGAAGAAGAGTTGTCTTGGGCTACACATTAAATACACAAACACTAATGAAAAAAATCTCATAATGTTTTAAGTAAATTTACAATTTTGTGTTGGGCTGCATTCATAGCCATCCTGGGCTGCATGCTTTTTTTATCCACTCCTGAATGTACACAGCTTTTTTATCCACTGATCTACTGATGGACACTTGGGCTGTTTCAAGATCTTGGCTATTTTAAATAATGCTGCTCTGAACATAGGGGTGCATGCATTCTTTTGAACTGGTGTTTTGATCTCACTTGTATGTGGAATCTAATGGACAAAATAAACTAATGAATAAAATAGAAACAGAGGCGTAGATACGTGGAACAGACTGATAGCTGTCAAAGGGAAGGAGGGCAGGGTGCACTGGATGAAAGAAGGCACAGGGATTGGCCAAAGGACATATAGACATGACCCATGGACACAGACAAAGGGGATGGCCTGAGCAGGGGTGGGAGAGGACTGGGATGGGATGCGCAGAGGGGGGAAACAGTGGGGCCAACTGTAATAGTGTAAGGAAAGCAATAAAAACAAACCAAAAAATTTTTAGAATGTAGCTAAATCAGTATACAAAGAGAAATGTGTAGAATAAGCATATTAGAAAAGAGGAAATCTAAATTTTTCCTATATCTAATCCCTCCTCTTGCCACTTCAGTCCTTAATGACTGGTTCCCCTTAACTTACACTTTCTCGAAAAGTTCCTTTGTATCATTTCTCATCTGTAGATTACAAAGAATATAAAATTATACTATTTATATTTTGAGTGTATGATAATGTCAAGAAATTGGCACTCTTGTATCTCATACCTGAAGCATAAGCCAGTAAAGATTTATAGGTGTTATTTACATATCATTGGATGCCAAAAAATTCCACTTGGCTTGGAATTTATTCTTAAGAAATGTCCTTGTAAAATATATATAAAATTGTACATTATATGCAGCAGGAAAAAAGTGAAAAAATAAATATCTTTCAGCACACATACTTAATGTATCATGGTAGATCTGCATTCTAATATACTATTTTAGTTGTGAAAAGAATAAGCAGACTTAAACTTCCTGACTTGTAAAAATTGTTCTGGCTTAAATCACAGTACTTTACATATAAGTGTAATTTATGGTTTTTTAAAAAGATTTTATTTATTTATTTTTACAGAGAGGGGAAGGGAAGGAGAAAGAGAAAGAGAGAAACATCAATGTGAGGTTGCCTCTGGCATGTCCCCCACTGGGGGACCTGGCCCACAACCCAGGCATGTGCCCTGACTGGGAATCAAACGGGCAACCCTTTGGTTCACAGGCCCATGCTCAATCCACTGAGCTACACCAACCAGAGCTAATTTATGTTTTTAAACAGTATGTTTACTATGGATATATGTAAATGAATCAAAAGAGTTGAAATGTGCTCACAAAAACTTAAACAACAATTGAGGACTTGTGAAGAACAAGTCAAGGAAGTATTACTTATTATTTTATATACTTAAAATTGCTTCAATATTTTCAACAACTAAATATTAACTTATAACTTGTTTAATCATAAAAATAGAAAAATTAGTGAGCATATAGGAAACTAAGGAAAAAATTGAAATAAGAAATATTAACATAACTGTTCTTTTCTAGCAAACTTTCAAAATTTATTTATTTCTCAAATGCATGTGCTGTAGTTGAAAGAAACCAAGAGAACTTATATGTTGCTCAGAGAAATAATGTTAAATTTATGAACTTTACATCAGACCTCAGGCAAGGATGAGAAAGACTGCAGACAGGACACACATCTAGCCTCCTCACACCCAGCCTCCTCCTTCTCCCTGCTTTTTCTTGCCTGGACCCTTTCTTGATTTCATGTACATTTTCCTTATTTCTTTCTTGTTTTTTTTTACTTTGTTGCATTAAGCTTACATTTTCTGTATAATGTCCTCTTTGAATAGAGATTATTTCCCTTTCCCCACCAGAGAGACAGGCATGACCAAGTCTGCCCCTCTGTGCATCTTTTGCAAAGCAATAATGCACAGTACTGTCTTCCAGGGTGAGCTGGTACAGGATCGGAGCACTGAACTTCCTGTTCACAGTCATAGGCAGAGAAGCCATTTTATTGATCACGTTGTTCTTTAAACCTCAAACCAAATACTGTGGGCCCTAGTTATAAAACTGTCAATACCAGATAACATTCTCATTTCCTCCAAAAGTGAAGTGGGAACAGGGTATGTTCAATTCTTGTCCTTCGGCACTGTCTAAAGAGTTGGGCTATGTGGCATTACAACTGCCACAAATGACTCTTAAGAAGGGCAATACAAATGACTCCTAAGAGGGGAAAAATTCTCCTAAGAGGAGCATTACAAATGACTTCTAAGGGGGAAAAATATATAAGATTATCTCCAAATAACCAAGGTAGATTTTCAAGGTCAAGATATGGTACCTTCAGAAATTTCCTCCCTAACTCCCATCCCCTACTTCAACTTTATCTCATTTGCATCCTACAGAAAGAGCAAAATATGGCTATAATTATCTACAGTCACTGATAAAGAGGTGGAACTCTATGCTCTTCTCATTCCCCTTGGGCTCAATGAATATAAGAAATTCTTGATTTCTTATATTCATAAGAAGGCAAGGCAAGCTCCTCTTTGACTATTGAGGTTTATCAGTTGAATTGTGTCCCCTTCAAATTCATATTTTGAAGTCCTAACGCCCAGTAATTCAAATGTGATTTTATTTGTAGAGGGGGTCTTTACTGAAGTAATCAAGTTAAAATGAAGTCATTAGAATTAGCCTTAGTTCAATACATCTGGTATTCCTACAAAAGGGGAAATTTGGAAAGACACACATAGAAGGAAAGTTATATGAAGAGACACAGGGAAAAGGTGGCTTTCTATAAGCTAAGGGAGGAACTTGGAATAGAACTTTTCTTTACAGCCCTCCCAGCCCTCCCAGAAAGAACCAAACCTGCCAATACCATAATTTTAGATTTTTATCCTCCAGATCTGTGAGGCAACACATTTCTATTGTTTAAATCATCCTGTCTATGGTACTTGTTATGACAGTCCTACGCAGACTAACATACAGCCCCTCACACTCAGGATGTGACTTCTTCACAAACTATGCAGCTATGATCTGAACTCTTGCTTTAGACATCTTCGGTGAAGGACATTGAGACAAGTGGAGATAACAAGTCCCTCCTCTGATCCCTTGGTTTCAAACACCATCTTTTCTTGGGCTCGTGATTCACCCAGGGTCAGAAGCACACACACCTCCATCACCTGCCTCATATTTCAAACAGACACTAGAGTCCAGGGCCCATGGCTCAGATTCTGTGTCTGAACCTGGGCTGGGACAGGTTAACAGAACAAATATGTCAGCTGCATTGCTGCTAGTGCATCCCCTCACCTGGCAGCTGTCACTCTGGGGAGTCCCCAGGCCTACAGTTAGCCAATGCAATGGTAGCTCCTTAGTTGATATATCCTCCAAGGCTTAGTCCTGTCCCTGGTAAAAATATATAACAGGCATCCACTCTCAATCCAAGGGTTCATTGAGAGAATTTGTGAGTTTTAAACTCTAAGAGGCTGAATCTAAAAGAGAAAAATAAGGACAGCATCCATCCAGAATTCTTATTGCTTTTTCACAGCCCAAGAGAAAGAATATATGTTATTGGTGATCCAACACTCTGAGGAACTCAACACCTTTTTCTTTACCTTCCAGAAAACCACCAAGTCTCATACAGTCCCGAGAGGATGGAGAAAACCCATCCAAATGACAAGAAAGAGCAAATGAAACAACTCATATGGAGAGGGTGATGTCCTGGAAGTGACTGGAAAGGTTAAAGTCAGAGTGCTATCAAAGCCAAGTTTCCCAATTCTCTGGTATCTCAAAATGCTTCTAGGGATCATGTGTCTCTAGGAAGGCATTTGTAGACTCAGATCTTGGTATAAAGCAAACAAAAGACCTAAAAAGGCAGTCAACCTTACACTCCACAAATCCTTTGCACCTTTTCTCATTCTCTGTGTGTGCCTAGTGGTTGCATACAAAGAGGAGAAGAGAAAGAAGGGAAGAAAATAAAGGCACTGTAAAACATAAAGGAGTAGCCTTGAAAACATTTTCTTCTTATATCCTCAAATCTAAAAAACTAAGATAGATTAAAATAATTTCCTTCCCGCCAAAAAAGTCTATTTTTCTCTATTACTACAAAAAAAATTGAAAAAAATAGATTAAGTTTGAAAGCTGCATAGCTACTTCCTGCCTTCTTCTCTCTGTGTTTTATTTTCAGTGGGAAGAAGACCTTTCATAAGGAATCGGGACAAGGCCAAGAACCACTGAATGTTGAAAGCTGTGCACAGACTGTTCTACTTATAACAAAGAGAATAAAATACACCATTTGCCAGAGTTCATACATAATTTCAATATTGAATGTGAGCAAACCACTCTTTCCCCAACTGATTAGGGATGTTATTGACAGACACAGCAGCCACCTCTTGTGATTAAACATGTGAACACCTTCATTCAGATCCAGACAAGTCAGAAACCTGCTTTTGTAAAGATATGGGGAAGAATAGCTTATGTGTGCTTATTATGTAACAGAGAAGACCATCAATTTTGGTCAAAATGACTGCAGTGTGACAGGAGAATCTTTGCAACATTAACAGAGTTTTCACTTTTTCTTATTTTTTAAAAACCACATGATCTTTTCTCCCTTCAGGGGATTCTCTACTCGTCACTTCAATGAAAAGACATATGGCTGAAAAAAGAAAATAAAGATGCCTTTCTTACCACTTTGCTTCAAAGTTTCAGCCATATAGGCAAATGAAAAAATCTAGCATAAACTATAGTTTTAGAAGATACAATGAAATAATACAAGTTTTCCCAACTGAGACAAAAACAAAACAAAACATTTTCGAAGTGGAGTAAAGGGGAGAGAAAAGAGTGTCAAAGAAAAGTAAAGTGGCTTAAGTGTGAATAAGGCCCTTTAGAAGGATGCTGAACCTTATCCCCTCAAAGACATCCTGGAAAGAAAATCACAAGACCACGGGGCCACTTGCAGTTAGTAAAGAAATCTCAGTGCATCCCTGTTTAAAATTTTCATCTTCATCTTTCCTTTGTTCTCTGAACTTGAACCTTGACCCCTGGCTACACTGAGGTCAGCATGGCCTTACTTTGTTTACTCCCTCCCCCTTTTCTCTATGGTTCTAGAAAAAGATTAACAAGAAAAAACAGCAGGAGCTGCTTCCCTGCCAACCACTGACAGCCTCTGTGTGGTGAGGGTCTTCCCTGAGAGATCACCAGAACCTCGAGGCCTCCTCCAGGCAGGGGTCTCTCCTTCCTGTCAGCTCCCTCTCAAGGAGCACTTTCCAGAACTTCTTACTGTCTCTTCTCCTAGGTAGATCATGGACAGGGCAGCTCAGGCCCTGCTGCCCTCACAGGTGTCACTTGCCTAACAGAATACTGGCTCCTCCTCACCATGCCTCCCAGAGAAAGCCAGGCAGCCCCATTGCCATCCCTCCCTACTCTACCACTGTTCTCCAATGTCCTTGTCTTCTACTTAAGAAGATCAAAATCTGCTTCAGAAGCAGATATCCAAACACAGAAGGACATGCAATTTTTCTACTTATTCAGTTGATCTTTGCCTTTTAAAACAATTATTTTGGGATATTAACCTCTCAAGTGGCTTGTGGAGGAAAAGGGACACTGGTGACACTCACCTCTTAACTCCCCCAATCCCTCACATCAGCCAAGGGGTTGAATGTCTGGGGTTGCAGAGCCTGTTCAATTGCTACTTCATAAATCTTAGAGTGTCAGGCTGTGAAAGTGGTGGATGCCTAATGCTTCTGGGTCCCTAGTTTTGGATCCTACTGGCCACATTCATGATAATGGAAAATGTCCCACAGTACATCTAAATGAAAAAAGAAATCTGTTTGGTTCTATAAGTCAGTCTTAGAGAACCAAACAGAAACCCTATAATTATAAGAAACCCTATAATTACGGGTTTCTAATTATTCAAAAGAGAAAATAAAAATGTATACATATATAATCCAATAATTATGTTATATAAAATATAAGATATAGATTATAAATATATAAATATTAATATATTATATTAAACTATATTCCAATAATACTGGCAATATGAATTAATACTATATAGTGTCCTTAGGAATCTTTCTGGCAGCAGGCAGGGCAGGATTTGGCCATTCTTAGGTCCCTGTTGATATCACCATCTGACACAAAATCCCCATTCAAATGCATATTAGAAAATATTTTAGTTAAGTAATAATGACCATATAATATATCAAAACATGGGGGATGTAGCTAAGGCAACATTTAGAGGAAAATTTGTGGATTTAAATGCATTTGTTAGGAAAGAAGAAAAGTTGAAAATCAATGGTCAAACTTGCAACTCAAAAAAATAGAAAAAGTAGCTAGTTAAATCCAAAGAAAGTAAAGGAAGCATATAATAAAATATGAACAGAAAAAATAAAACATAATTTATCAACAAGAGAAAATCAAACATATAAAGAATCCCTTAGAGGTTAATTTAACTGAATCTATAATAAAGCCATCTCATAAGTGAAATTTTATACTTGGATAGCTTCACTAGTGAATTTTCTGAAAAAAATTTAAAAATAAAAAAATCCTACACAAATTCTTTTATAGATTGAAAAGGAGAAATAAATTGCAACTCATTTTATGGCTTATTATGATATTGATACTAAAATCTGGCAGAGACATTAAAAAGAAAAAGTTGAATACCAGTATTATTCAGGAACATGGAAACAAAATCTCAACAAAATACTAGCAAAAAATGTTGCAATATGAAAAGGAAAATATAACATTACTAAGTGAATTTTATTCCAGAAATGAAAGTTGGTTTAAAATTTGAAAATCAGTATAATTTATAGCATTAATATATAATCATTCCAGCAGATAAAGATACCAATAATTTGATAAAATTTATTTTATAACAACTCTCAATGAATTAGAAATCAAAAGGAGACTCTTTAATAATTAGATTACATAATAGATATTTACCAGAAAAAGAATACTGTAATTAACAGTCACAGTGAAATACTGAATGCTTCACTTTTGAGATTGTTAGAAATAAGATTTCTAGTCAATAAATTTCATAGGTGATCCTAGCCAGATAAGTAGAGCTTGCTAAGTAATTTGTGGGGCCCACTGAAAAATGAAAATGCAGGGCCCTGAGTGGGACAGTGAGGTCAGCCTCCCTTCCCACAGGCCTGCTGCCCAGACCTGTGGGGTACTGGTGGGAGACTGGAGAGCTTCTGGGTTGGTGAACACATAGGTGTGCAGAGAGAGTGGTGCCCCAAGAGGGCATAGAATTTCCCTGTCCCTTCCTTATACCCCGCCCTAAGCATCTCTTCCATCTGGATGTTCACCTGTGTTCTTTATTGAATTCTTTTAATAAAAATAAAATTTATTTTTTTTAAAAAGGGAAGGGAGACTGATGAGAACCTCAGATGAGAAGTGGAAAATATCCATTGGCTTTATCAACACCAAAGCCACTGGTATTAATGTGAGGGCTTCTGTTGGAGGGGTGCCACTGGAGGCAAGGTTCCAGTGGAGTGAGGAATGGGAGTTGAGAAAACAGAGACGAGTAGACAATTCCTTTATGTACTTTGATTATTAAGGAGAAGAGAAATGTGGAAATGTGGCTGTTAGAGGTGGAAACTTCAAGAAGACTGTATTTAAATGGGAAACATTCACTTGTAGACATGTGACCAGATTATTATTAGAGAATCCAAAAAAACAAATTTTAGGGAATAGTGTATTCCTATGCAGTCTCTTTTCAAGTGGCCCAAGATGAGAAATCGAGCCTGTCTACATCACAGCTCTCCTACCTGAGTCTACGTGAAGGAACGGAACTGCCCCAGGAAGATACATAAAGGGACTGTCTGGGATTCCTGGATGGAATGAACAGTAATCTCTGCCATCTGGCTATGTCACAAGATTTCATTCTCCATAGGACCACTTGGAAAGAAATTCTGGGTGCTAAGTAAATACTTCACTGAGGAGGAAAAACAGAAGTGATGCCCTTAGTCCAGAGGCTCAGCTGCAGGATTTTGGTAGAGGGTGCAGGTGCCTGGGGAGCACTGTGCCTCCACAGCACAGAGGTAAGTGGCTGAGTCTTCAGCTTGAGGGGTTTTGATGTGCAGAGAACTCCCCTTCTCTGACAGCATAGCTGTTAGTCTTTCATTCTGCTGTTCTTTCCCAACTGAATACAGGTTGAAGAGGAATTTGGGGCCTTTCCCAGGATCTTGCCTGTACCACTGCAGCGCTCTGAAAGAGCTGACTGTGTAACTGCAGTTGAGGCTGACGCTCTCTCGTTCCTGGATCCTCAGGGTCTGAGGACTTTGCTCCACCTGGTCTTCTCCACTCAACCCTGTTCAGGAAAAAAAAAAAAAATGAGACACAGCTTTGAGTTCAGCAGTTTTGAAAAATCCCAAGAAACTTGGGAGGAGCTGAGACTAAACCCCTGTCTTATCTTCCCACTTTTGGATAAATGGGTGCTTATAGTTCTCATCCCTGAACCTCTAACTTACAGCCAAGCTGAAGCCACAAGACTATGACTGCATACTCCAGCATGTTCTCCATCGTGATATCTGTCTTGACACAACTTGTAATGATTCCAAAACTTCTCTTCTCTGAGGAGCTGTTTTTGTGTCTTGTTCTTGTTCTCTCATGCTCAAGAGAGCCTTTCTGTTAAAGGCTGAGCCAATCAGAAGCAAATCCTCTAGTAACCATCCTGCTTTCAACATTTAAGGCTTTTGTGAAATGAGAGGAATAGAACCACTGCCACCTCATGGTCACAAACACAATTACATGGTACCCACTTCATGCTACCTACAAAGAAAAAGATTGATGGAAGGACATTTTGGTATTTGGTGGTATAGATGAGCTTTAAAAAATAATCAGAAAAGCCTTTTCTTACTTGCACTTTTAATTGTTTCATTGTTCCTATATGGCCTTTAAAACTGAACTACTAACAGGTTAAAAGAGTTGAACCCCAGTGTGGATATAACTGATTATGCTTCTTTTTATAATACACAAAAGTCTCAACAGGTAAAATCTTAAAAGAACTAGAGTACTGAGAGAAAGAGACATTAAGTAGGTTGTGGATATGTCTACAAACCTCTCTGACAGAGAATTGAGAACGTAAGTTAACATATCTATTTCTTTTTTATTATTTACTCTATTACAGTTGTCCTAATTTCTTCCCTTTAGCCCCCTTCACCCAGACCACCCCTCTGTCCTACAACCTCCCCTCTGTTGTCCATGTCCATGAGTCATTTACACGTGTTCTTTGATTAAACCCTTCCCTTTCCCTCCTCCATTTCTCTCCTCCCTCCTCCCCTCCTACAGCAATCAGTCTGCTCCATGTTTCTATGTCTCTGGTTCTACTTTTCTCATTAGTTCATTTTGTTCATTAGATTGCAGTTATAAATGAGGTCATATGGTATTTGTCTTTCACAGATTGGCTTATTTCACTTAGCATAACAGTCTCCAGTTCCATCCATGCTGTTGTCTTATTCAACATAGTACTGGAAGCTCTGGCCACAGCGATCAGACAAGAAATAAAAGAGATCCAAATTGGAAAGGAGGAAGTAAAACTGTCATTATTCACAGATGACATGATAGTGTACATAGAAAACCCAGTAGTCTCCACCAAAATATCACTTGACCTATGAAGTAAATTTGGCAAAGTAGCAGGATACAAAGTCAATATTCAGAAATAGATGGCTTTCTTGTACACCAACAATGAATTATCAGAGAAAATGAGAAAAAAATTCCATGTAGTACAGCAACAAGAAAAATAAAATACCTAGGAATAAACTTAACCAAGGATGTAAAAGACCTGTACTTGGAAAACTATAGAACACTGAAGAAAGAAATTGAGGAAGATACATAGAAATGGAAGCATATACTGCATTCATGGATAGGAAGAATTAACATCATTAAAATGCCCATACTACCCAAAGCAATCTATAGATTCAATGCAATTCCTATTAAAATACCAATGTCACATTTCACAGATCAAGAACAAATATTCCAAAACTTTATATGGAACCAAAAAAGACTCCAGATATCCTCAGCAACCCTGAAAAAGAAGAACAGAGTAGGAAGGATCACAATACCTGTTACCAGACTATAAACTATACTACAAGTACACTGTAATCAAGACAGTCTGGTACTGGCATAAGAACAGACACATAGATCAATGGAATAGCATAGAGAGCCCAGAAATAAACCCATGTCTCTATGGTCAATTAATATTTGACAAAGGGGACACAAGCATACAATGGAGTAAAGATAGCCTCTTTAACAAATGGTGTTGGGAGAACTGGACAGGTACATGCAAAAAAAAATGAAACTAGACCATCAACTTACACCATACACCAGAATAAACTCAAAATGGATGAAGGACTTAAATATAAGCTGTGATACCATAGAAGAAATCCATTTCTTTGAATATTTTATGCCTGGCTACAGGGACCAAGTGTGACCAAAACTCAGGGTCACAAACTTGATAGATCTTAGGAAGCAGAGAAAGAAGAGCATGCAAAAAGAACTCCATTTCTAGACCTCAGAGAGATCAGAAAATCACTGTGGGGGTGACTAGTATCCATGCAAATCATAAACATTTTACATAACATAAATAACATGCAATAGTAGTCTTCCTTCCTCATTTATCTTTTACTACCACAGTTCATTCATAGAGGCAAATATTCTAATACACATGCACACACATTCATTATTTTCAAGAAAACCTATATTCTCCATTCTGTGCTGTACTTTTTTCCTAAGTAAAATGGCCACATGACATACCATTATATGGATATGCCAAATTTTACTTAAGCAGTTTTATATTTTTTCAACTTTAGATGACTTCTGATCTTTTACTACCACATATTACACTGAAATAAATATCCTCATACAAAGACTTTTGCCAACATGAACATAAAATTTATTAAAAATATAAAAACTATGAAAAACTATACATTTTTCATTTAACAAGTATTGCCAAATGCCTCTAAACATTCAGTGGCAATTTACACGTTTACAATGTGCCTGAGTACTGGTTTCTCCACTCCCTTGCCACCCCATTTTATAAGCAAACTTCTCTGGCTTTCTTACTTCAATAGGTGAAACATGCTAATTCAGAGTATCATTTTCAATTTCTCTATTGTCAGTAAAGGTGGTTTTTAAAAAGTAATTTAACTCTATTTGCATGCATTTATTTAAAAGGTCTGTTCAGAATTCTGCTTGTTAGTTTTGGAGTCAGAATGACAGAGAGAACACTCTAGCCCTATGGTTTATTCACTGTGAGATTCTGAGCAAGTTGCTCACTGACTATGATGTCGTTTCCTCAGCTGAGTAATTCAGAAAGAATAGTACAGACACTATAGAATTGCTGTATCATTTGAAATATATATTGAGATAGATAAATAGATAACAGATAGATTAGACAGATAAAATAGAAATGGCTAGAACATAACAAACATGGTTAATATTAGCTATTATATTATTAATTCAATGTTCTTTTGGAGAAGTAATCTTATTGGTTTACAAAACTCTTTCCATATTTAAGTTATATATTTTCTCTATTTTTGCATCTTTGATTCCATTTTGCATTTAATTTTAGTTTTTGTTGGTACTTTTGCCATGTTGAACTTTTGCTTCATATATGATATTTATTGTTTATTCACATGTATGCACTTTATTCTAACTTCTAAAGTTTGAGCCTTGCTTAGAAAGTCTTGACAAACTCCAGGACTATTTTTTGTAAATCCTGAGGATTCTTATTACATTTGAAATTTAATACTTCAAGTTTACAATTTGGAATTATTTTGATCTAAAAAGTAAAGTAGGGGGTTGATTTTTTTAAATGGCTCATTAATTGCCCCAACATTATCTGCTGAATACATATATAATTTATAAAATGTGGCCCTCCCCCAATATTTCCAGAACTCTCCTGGCATCATGCATAGTCATTATAATATTATTCACTATATTCCTTATGTTGCCTGTGCTTTATATCCCCCTATTTTATAACTACCAATCTATATTTCTCAACTACTTCACCTTTTTCACCCAGCACCCCAATTTCCCTCCCATCTGGCAACCATCAGTCTGTTCCCTATATCTGTGAGTCTGTTTCAGTGTTGTTTAGTCATTTAAATTTTTGTTTAGATTCCACATATAAGTGAAATCATATCATATTTGTCTTTCTCTGACTGAATTATTTCACTTAGCATAATACCCTCTAGATTCATCCATACTGTCACAAATGGTAAGACTTCATTCTTTTAAATTTGCTTTTGTTTATTTATTTATTTATTTTGGACCAAAATTATTTGCTTGGATTATCCGAGGTACCCACAAACCTGGCATAGCATAAATGTTGGGAGACAATCACAAATTTCACTACAATTAGAATCGCTTTATAGTCATTTTGTTTTTAATTAATTTTATTGTGGTGACATTGGTTAATAAGATAATATAGGTTTCAAGTACACATTTCAATGATATGTGATCTATGTATTGTGTTGTGTGCCCACCACCCAAAGTCAAATTATCTTCAGTCACCATATATTTGGCCCTCTCTACATTTTACTACCTCATACTCACTCCACCCCTCTTCCCTCTGGTAACCACCATACTGTTGTCTGTGTCCAGTATTCCCCCTTCTGAATATCTACCTGAAAAATTTGAAAACTTACATTCATAAAGATATATGCACCCCTATGTTCATTGCATCATTATTCACAATGGCCAAGACATGGAAACAACCGGAGTGTTCTTTGATGGGAGAATGGATTAAGAAGATGTGGTACATATATACAATGGAACACTATTCAGCAATAAGAAAAGATGAAATACTGACTTCTGAGACAACATGGATGGACCTTGAGAGTATCATGCTAAGTGAAATAAGTCAGGCAGGAAAAGTTAAGAACCATATGATTTCACTCATATGTGGGATACAAAACTGAAAGCAACAAATAAACAAGCAGAACAAATTTGCCTTAATTTTTAAAGGATATTTTGTCTGGCAATAGAGTTCTAGGTTGTCAATTATTTTTCTTCCTTTTAAAGATTTTATTTATTCACTTATTTTTATAGAGAGGGGAAGGGAGAGACAAAGAGAGGGGAAGGGAGAGACAAAAAAACAATGTGTGACAGACACATCAATTGGTTGCCTCTCACATATGCCCAAACCAGGTGCCAGGCCTGCAATCCAGACATGTGCCCTAACCAGGAATCAAACCAGTGAAATTTTGCTTTGCAGAACAATATTCAACCAACTGAGCCATGGCAGCCAGGGTGGTAGTCAACTATTTTTTCTTTTAGCACTTTAAATATATTGTTTCATTGTCTTCTGGTTTTCTTTGTTCTGAGTAAAAAAAAAAAAAATCATCCTGCATGCAGGTAATATATCTGTCTTTTTCCAGTGACTGCTTTTAAGATCTGATCTTTATTTCATTTTTTAACAGAATTCTGATTGTAATAAGCCTTGATGTGGCCTTCTTTGTATTTGTCATACTTGGGATCATACTGTTCTAAAAGAAGTAAACAGTGACATTAATTCCAACATGCCAGCCCCACAGGTATGACTTACGGTAATTTCCTCTCAAAGTTTCTGCCTCCAAACACCTTTACATTGGGAGTTAGCAATCCAACAAAGGAGTTGAGAATGGGTGGTAGGGGCATAAACATTTAGTCTGAAACAGAGAGTGAGGCAGCCAATGTCAGATCCAGCACATCCTAGCAGGCAGGGGGCAAAAGAAGAAGTACTTGATCTTTCTCTCTTCCCACCCACAGATCTCTTGCCAGTTTTTATCAATGGATGAATACAGTTAAGGTGCTAAAAAGCAAAGAAAGCCTGGGTGACTCTACCCACAGGGATTGGACTACCAGGGCATAGAACAGGACAGACAGATGGAGAGGAAGCTTGGATCACTCCTGTCTCAATGAACTCCTCAGCTGAAGTACTAGGGTCAGTAAAGAGAATAAGAGAATTTTCCATGGTTGCTTATTAGAATTGAGAGTTTTTTTCTAGGGTTTGAAGCTTGGCCAATGTTCAGATGACTCTTATTTCCTGTGTAGTGCTATCATAGCTCAACTTTGAAATCCAGAAATAAGAGATTACCTTATTCATTTAGTTCCTAAATTAATAATAGACAGTATATATCTTTCTCTTATGGACTGAATTATATCTTCCTGAAATTCCTATGCCAAATCCCCAACTGCTAACACGACTATATTTGGAGGAAGGGTTTGGAAGAGGTAATTAAGGTTAACCAAGGTCACAAGGAAAAGACCTTAATTTCATAGGAGAGGTGACCTCTTAAGAGAGAGACACTAGATCTCTCTCTCTCTCTCTCTCTCTCTCTCTCTCTCTCCCCATTAATGCGTAGAGGAAAGGCCATGTGAGAACACTGCAGGGAGGCAGCTGTAAATGAGTCATGAATGAACAGTCAGGAGAAACCAAAATTGCTGGTATTTTGATCTTGGTCTTTTAACCTCTAGAATGACGAGAGAATAAGTCTGAGGTATAGTGTTATGTTTCCTATTCACTTAGACTATATTTCTTACTCTATGGATGAATATGGATCTTTCCTATGGAAGCATCCATGATCTTTGTACAAAGATCTTTCTTGTTTTACAAGGAAATATATAATAACATGAACATATTTTAGTTTAAACTAATATTTCAGTCTAAACAGCTGAGATGGGCTAAAATCTTGGTCTCCTTTCAGATGAATTATCTTGGAACCTGAAGCCCAAACCCAGTGACTGAGCACATCATCCTCAGGATAAGGATCTGGGTGATGGCAGAGGAGACTGAACATTCATGGGGAGGATGCTCTGGAAGCAGCCTTTCCAGACTGGCTGCCTCTCACCTAGTGAGGAATGTGGACCGGGGGAGGGGATTCCTTCAGTGCCCTTACTTACAAGTCTTTCCACAGCAGTGTTTCCTGAGCAGCTGTACAGAGTGATGAGTTAGTGTGAAGCTGGGTTGAACTTTCTGTAGCAAGGACTAAGCTTCTAGGTCCTGAGCTTGGGTCATTTCCTTGAGAAAACTCTAAAATAGAGTCAATGTTGCTTAGGGAGAGAATATAACTCTCCCTCCCAGGGCTTCCCACAGCCAGTGCCCCAGCTGCATTTTTCTGGGTTTGTGCTCAGCTCCCCCTGCAGCCTCCAACACTGTGTCACTCACAGCACAGTAGTATGCTGCCGAGTCTGACAGTCGCACTGAATGTTTTGTCAGGTGGAAGGAGTTGTCAGTCTTCACCAGTATGGCCTGAAAATCTCTGTTGCGGACCTCCTGATTATCTGA
Organism: Tonatia bakeri; assembly: GCA_004024845.1. Taxonomy (NCBI): domain Eukaryota; kingdom Metazoa; phylum Chordata; class Mammalia; order Chiroptera; family Phyllostomidae; genus Tonatia; species Tonatia bakeri. The sequence continues at coordinate 54,354 of PVIA01010092.1, forward strand.
TGAGCTTTTCAGGAGGAGATCAAGCTCTTTTTCTGGATATTGGACATACCAGTAGAGATAAACTGAATACCCATAGCTGGTCTGGTAAGTGCAGTTCAGGGTCAAAGTTTTCCCCTCTGGGAGGGTAACAGGGCCTTCTGTCTGGGTCACTGAGTCTCCACTGGTCCCACCTAAAAATAAAGTAAAGGCTTTGTTATATTGACAATGAAAAGGAATCTTCTCCAGTTTGGCAAGCATCCTAAACCAAGGAGTAGAACACCTTAGAAATCCCGAGAAATGGTACTTACCCAACGTCAACAAGATCGCAAGTCCCAAGCTGGAAGCGGACAGCATGGCTGCAGAGAACCGGCAGCGGGCTTGCTTGCTAATACCACAGCCGAGAGGGCTGTTCCTCTACTTTCTTGATCCTTTGGCGGAA
>PVIA01010093.1:0-54786 GCA_004024845.1 Tonatia bakeri
GATCCTGTAGACCCATGGTCTAGTAAAAGTCATAAATGGTAAAATTATTTAAATTTGTTTAAAAGTTGTCCTAATGTGATACGATAAATAGAGGAACATTTAATCAATAAATCCTAAGAATCCCTGGCTGGTGTGGCTCAGAGGATTGAGTGCCAGCCTGTGAACCAAAGGGTCACTGGTTCGACTCCCAGTCAGGGCACATGTCTGAGTTGTGAGCCAGATCTCCAGTAGGGGGCAGGAGAGAGACAACCACACATTGGTGTTTCTCTCCCTCTCTTCCTCTCACTAAAGATAAATAAATAAAATCTTTTTAAAAATAATTTTTAAAGGTTAGAAAAAATTTTAAAACCTCGAAAATAAAGCCAACTCACTGAATCACCTCCAACAACCTCAGGCACTATTGTTCGTCAGCTTGACAGACCCTCATCTTATGGGCTTATGTCATGTGATTCCCCTGACTCCCATCTTAAGCATTCTATATTTAATTACGACTAATCACTTGCCCATGTCAAGTTGTTATGTGAAACAGACAAGATCATATTATATGCCAAACATTTTCAGCTGCATTATTTGTAATCAGCAGGACCTCATTCTCTCATCAAAGCTTACCATTCTTTTCCCATTCTGCAACATGAGGACATATATATCTTTTATGAGCTAAACCCTCTAATTCACTTCCCTTGGGAGCATAAATTAGTATGTTTTTTTCCCAAAGGTGGTGTATCAATATGTCCTAAAGCTTAAAAATATTCACCCCCATGAGCATCAATTTCTAGATAGCCTAAAGAGAATATTAGAAATGTGCAGCATGTTTTAAGCATAAGGATATTTATCTTGGTAATGTTTATAATGGGAAGATATTTGAAATCATATAAATGTCTAATAACAGGAAAATGGTACAGGAAAATGGTATTAAAGTAAATTATTACATGGCGATGTGATAAAATATCATGCAGCCAATAAAGTCATGTTTTGTGGAAAACTGAATTTAATCTAACCTTTCTGAAAAATGTTGAAGGATGTGATTAATTATATGTGCTACATACACTGTCAGGAAACCATTAGAATTATGAAAAACAAAAGTTCAAAATAATCCAGATAAAGCATTATGAAAGAACAGAATGCCAGAATAAGCCTGAAAAAGAATTATGAAAAATAAGACTTCTGAATATGTAACAATTATATAAATTTAATATCAGCTGATTTTTTGTTAATAGTAGGGTGATGCACAACAGCTGTGGCTTTAATTCCATATAAATACAGCTGAAAATCCACTAAACTTTGTAGTCACTTGTTGGTTACCTGCATGCATTCCAAATATTTGCTTTGTTCAATGATAATTCTATATTTATTAACTGGTGTGTTTCTTTGGGTTTGTTTTCTTCCCTCCCAATAATTTAGCAATGAGGATAGGATTACTTGAGTAAACCCTTCTGGATGAATTTGTGACAGGATTTGTGGCCACCTTTGATCAGATGAGATTGACTGCTAAAAAGTCTCCCATTAGCTATTTTGGCTCCATGAGATTAGATTTTTGAGGGAAATTCCAAACACCCACAAATATTTTTGAGTTACTACTGAGAAAAGTAGGTAATATACAGGTTCTAACATCCCATCTGGTTCACCATTAGCTTCAATGGTAGAAAAATATGGAAAGCCAGGAATGTTGCTGGCAGGTCTCTCTTTAAAGGCTCATTTCACTGTCATATTTGGAATGCAGATTCTTTTTTTTTAAAGATTTTATTTATTTATTTTTAGAGAGGGAAGGGAGGGAGAAGAGAAAGAGAGAGAGAAACATCAATGTGTGGTTGCTGGGGGCCGTGGCCTGCAATCCAGTGATGTGCCCTGACTGGGAATCGAACCTGCGATGCTTTGGTTCGCAGCCCACGCTCAATCCACTGAGCCACGCCAGCCGGGGCGGAATGCAGATTCTTATGAAAGCCCCTATATTTCAATGGCTACAGGAAGGTTCTTCCAAGGCAGACAAATTGTTGTACATACAGGGTTTTTTAGTAAAAACCTATCCAACTTAAATGGACTACTGGTGTCTCTGAGATGAATATTTCTCACGAAATAAATGTAAGAATTAATTGAGTAACCATAAATAGTGAATTAATATACTGGAAGAAAAAATTAAGAAACTTAATTCTCTTTTTCTTTCTCCAGGTTTGCAGTCCTTCCCTACTGTTGCTCCTTCTGTGCCCTTTGTTCCTTTTATTATTCCTTGCTTCAGTGTTGGACCTGGGGGGAGGGGTAATGACCTCTTAGATTGATGGTTCTCAATGGCTATGGGGCCCAGAGATTACTTCGTTTTGGAAGGGGAAGAATTGCTAACCTTATTCAAATACCCTAATATGGGCAGCCCAAGTCTCAGTTTCACCTCTGAGAATTTAAGAAAACCAAACATACAAAATATTGTTACAGAAGCAGAAGTGATTAAAAGGATAGAACAAGGAGTCATTGACAATTTGGTTAAGACACTGTGCCTTAAGATTAAGGTGTTTTATTGACAAGTGGTTACTCTAGTAACTTGCAAAAATAGCTAAAAAAGAGCAGTCTTGGTATTAAAATGAAAAAATAAGAATGGAAACCAGAGTGTCTTCAAAATCTCTCTATTTTTCATCTTAACATAAAGAAAATCAGTCCTATCCCTTTGGAGCTCCAATGACTCAAATGCCTCTTAGAAGTTACCTAGGACTACTGGGAAGAAATGGTAAAAAATCCATACATACTTTTATCAGCTGATATTACTCTTTAAATAATTTTTCCAATGCTCCAGGAAAATCTGTGAATTCTTGTTGCGATGCTTCATACAGTGTTTTCAATCTACAGCCCTGGGCATGGGATGTACACTGGCTACTGCATAAACTGTTGCTTCTGGCTGACTTTGCTTCACTAATGGAACAAACACAATGTGGCTGTATTAGTGTACTAAGGATGCTGTAACACAGTACCACAAACTGGGTGCCTTTAAACAATAGAAATTTATCCCCTCATCATTCTGGAGAATAGATGTCAAAAATACTCTCTTGCCCTGGCTGGTGTGGCTCAGTGTATTGGGTACCAGCCTGCAAACTGAAAGGTTTCCAGTTTGATTTCCAACCAGGGCACATGACTGGGTTGTGGGCCAGGTCTCCATTTGGGGCATGTAACAGGCAACCGATTGATATATCTTTCACACACTGATGTTTCTTTCCCTTTCTTTCTCCCTCCCTTCCCCTTCTCTAAAATAAATAAGTAAGTAAATAAATAAAAACACTCTCTTCAATGAATGGTACTGGGAAAATAAGACAGGTACATGCAAAAAAATTAAACTAGACTACCAACTTACACCATACAAAGAATAAACTTAAAATGGGTAAAAGACAAATGTAAGTCACAAAACCATCAAAATCATAGAAAAAAAAACAAAGACAGTAAAATCTCAAGAAATCATGTGTAGCAATATATATTTTTTGCCAATATATCTCATAGGGCAAGGGAAAGAAAGGAAAAAATAAATGAAACTACAACAAATTAAAAAGCTCTGCACAACTAAAGAAACAATGAACAAAATGAAATGACAACTTCTGGCCAAAATGGAGGCATAGGTAGATATACTCTGCTTCCCCACACAACCAAAAGAAGAAGAACAAATTTCAAAACAAAAAGCAACTAGAACTGCCAGAAAATCAAACTGTATGAATATCTAACAAACAAGGAGTTAAAGAGGAAACATTCATCCAGACTGGTAGGAGGGCTGGAGACGGGCAGCTGGGGTGGAGAGGATGAGCAGCAAGACAGCAGCTGAAGGACCAGGCAGGTGAGGCAGTGGCTGGTGATCTCACATCTGCATGTGGATAAACCAGAAGGAACAATTGGGGAGTGAGACAGACTGAGCAACCCAGGGTCCCAGCATGGGGAAATAAAGCCTCAAAACCTCTCACTGAAAAAATCTGTGAGGGTTAAGGCAGCAGGAGGAACTCCCAGTCTCAAAGGAGAGTACATTGGAGAGACGCACAGGGTCCTAGAATGTACACAAACCCACCCACCAGGGAATCAGCACCAGAAGAACTCAGTTTGCTTGTGGGTATCAGGAGACGTGAATGAGAGCCTGCCAAGAGCTGAGCAACTTGTACTGTTCCCTCTCAGACCCCTCCCCCACATGCAATGTCACAATGCAGCAATGTGGGTTGTTCTGCTTTAGTGAATACCTAAGGTTTTGCCCCTTACAATGTAAAAGATGCTCTGAGAAAGAAATATGGCCCAAATGAAAGATCAAAACTCGAGAAAAAGAACTAAGCGATGAAGAGATAACCAACCTATCAGATACAGAGTTTGAAACACTGGTAATCAGAAGGCAGCCTGCCCCCTGGACTTGGGAAAAATGGCCCCAGGAAGGAGATGCAGTAGTGCGAGGTTCACGTGAATGATGCAGGCCAAGAAAGTTCTGAGTTCCGGTCAAGATGGAGGCATAGGTAGAAATCTTTCACTTCCTCGCACAGCCAAAAGGAGGGAAACAACCAATCTAAAATCAATAAACAACCAAAAGCACCAGAAAATCAAACTGCATGGAACTCTGACAACCAAGGAATTAAAGAAAAAATCAACCAGAACAACCAGACCGGTAAGGCAGCAGACCCCTTGGGCTGACTCAGAAAAACTGTGGTGATGTGGCAGACTGTGGGGGTGGGGCTGGCTGCCAAGTTCACTGGGCTGCATGGGAGGGGCTGACTTAAGGGGAAAACTGAGACTCAGAGCTGACTGTGAGCTATGGCCAGGGTTGCTGAGGTGGGAGATACTCCCAGTCTCACAGAAGAGTTTGTTGAAAAGTGTGCTAGAGACTAGCAAACCAGCTGCACTGTTCCCTCTCTGGCCCCTCCCCTACAGGCAGTGCCACACCAAGACAAAGAAATATGGCCCAAATGAAAGAACAGAGCAAAGCCTCAGAAAGAGAACTAAGCGAGATCACCAAACTATCTGATGGAGAATTTAAAGCCCTGGTAATCAAAATGCTCACAGATCTGATTGAGCTTGGTCAAAAAATGAAAGAATAAATTAACGATACTCAAAGTGAAATAAAGCAAAATATTCAGGGAACCAACAGTGACAGAAGAAAACCAGAACTCAAAGCAACGATTTGGAATAAAAGAAAGAAATAAACATCCATCCAGAAGAAAAGGAAAAAACAAGAATTCAAAAAATGAAGAGAGACTTAGGAACCTTTGGGACAACCTGAAACATTCCAATATCCGAATTATAGGGGTATCAGAAAAAGAAGAGCAACAGCAAGAAATTGAAAACTTATTTGAACAAATAATGAAGGAAAAATTCCCCAATCTGGCAAAGGAAATAGACTTCCAGGAAGTCCAGGAAGCCCAGAGAGTCCCAAAGAAGTTGGACCCAAAGAGGAACACACCAAGGCCCATCATCATTAAGTTATCCAAGATAAAAGATAAAGAAAAAATCCTAAAAGAAGCAAGAGAAAATGAGAGAGTTATCTACAAAGGAGTGCCCATAAGGCTAACAGCTGATCTCTCAAAAGAAACCTTACAGGCAAGAAGGGGCTGGAAAGAAATATTCAAAGACATGAAAGGCAAGGACCTACATCCAAGATGACTCTATTAAGCAAAGCTTTCATTTAAAATGGAAGGGCAACCCTGGATGGTGTGGTTCAGTGGAGTGAGCGCCAGCCTGCGAACCAAAGGGTCGCTGGTTCCATTCCCAGTCGGGGCACATACCTGTGTTGTGGGCCAGGTCCCCAGTAGGGGGTGCACAAAAGGCAGTCACACATTGATGTTTCTCTCCCTCTCTTTCTCCCTCCCTTCCCCTCTCTAAAAAACAAATAAATAAAATATTTAAAAATGGAAGGGCAGATAAAGTGCTTCCCAGGTAAAGTTAAGTTAAAGGAGTTCATCACCACCAAGCTATTATTATATAAAATGTTAAAGGAACTTATCTAAGAAAAAGAAGATAAAAAATATGAACAGTAAAATGACAACAAACTCACAACTATCAACAAATGAATTTAAAGGAAAAGAAAAACAACAAAAACAGAAACTAAGGAAACAACCAGAACAGGAACAGAATCAGAGAATGGAGATCACATGGAGGGTTATCATTGGGGAGGGGAAAGGAGGAATGGGGGGAAAGGTACAGGGAAGAAGCATAATTAGTAGGCATAAAATAGACAGGGAGAGGTAAAAATGGTACAGGAAATAGAGGACTCAATGAACTTTTGTGTACAACCCATGGGCATGATCTAAGGTGGGGTGGGGAATGCTGGAGAGTTGGGGGGCAGGGTGGAGGGGAATAAAGGAGGAAAAACTGTAATAGTATAATCAATAAAAATACTTTTAAAAACACTGCTAATCAGGATGCTCACAGAAATAGTTGAGTACTGTTGCAAAATAGAGGAAAAAGTGAAGGCTATGAAAAGTGAAATAAAGGAAAATATACAGGGAACCAAAAGTGAAGGAAAGGAAACCAGGATTCAAATCAACAATTTAGGACAGAAGGGAGAAATAAGCATTCAACCAGAACAGAATGAAGAAAGAATAATTCAAAAAAAGGAGGAGAGGCTTAGGAGAGGCTTAGTTGTTCTTCTGGGACAACTTTTTGTTTTTTAGATTTCATTTATTTATTTTTATAGAGAGGAGAAGGGAAAGAGAAAGAGAGGGAGAGAAACATCAATGTGTGGATGCCTCTTGCGCCCCCCCTACTGGAGACCTGGCCCACAACACAGGCATGTGCCCTTATTGGAAATGGAAGCAGCCACCCTTTGGTTCACAGGCTGGCACTCAATCCACTGAGCCACACCATCTAGGGCCTCTGGGACAACTTTAAACATTCCAACATCCAAAATCATAGCGGTGCCAGAAGGAGAAGAAGAAAAGAAATTGAAAATTGAAAAAATAATGAAGGAGAACTTCCCCAATCTGGGGAAGGAAATAGACTTCCAGGAAGTCCAGGAAGCCCAGAGAGTCCCAAAGAAGTTGGACCCAAGGAAGCACACACCAAGGCACATCACAATTACATTACCTAAGATTAAAGATAACGAGAGAATCTTAAAAGCAGCAAGAGAAAAGGAATTACCTACAAAGGAGTTCCCATTAGACTGTCAGCTGAGTTCTCAAAAGAAATCTTACAGGCAAGAAGGGCTAGAAAAAAGTATTCAAAGTCATGAAAGGCAAGGACCTACATCCCAGATTGCTCTATCCAGCAAAGCTATCATTTAGAATGGAAGGGCAGATAAAGTGCTTCTCAGACAAGGCCAAGTTAAAGGAGTTCATCATCACCAAGCCCTTATTATATGAAATGTTAAAGGGACTTGTCTAAGAAAAAGAAGATAAAAACTATGAACAGTAAAATGACAACAAACTCACAACTATCAAAAAGTGAACCTAAAAAACAAAAACAAAAACTAAGCAAACAACTAGAACAGGAACAGAACCACAGAAATGGAGATCAATGGAGGGTTATCAGCAGGGAGGGGGTGGGAGGAGATTGGGGAGAAAGGTACAGGGAATACGAAGCATAAATGGTAGGTACAAAATAGACAGGGGTAAGTTAAGAATAGGATAGGAAATGGAGAAGCCAAAGAGCTTATAAGTACAACCCATGGACATGAACTAAGAGGTGAGGGGTGAATGCTGGTGGGAGGGGGGTACAGAGTGGAGGGGAATAAAGCAGAGATAAAAATGGGACAGTTGTAATAGCATGATCAATAAAACATACTTTAAAAAAAAACAAGATGAAGTGGAAACCCATTGTATGGGAGAACATATTTGCCAATGATACCTCTGATAAAGGGGTTAATTTACAAAATATGTGAAGAACTTACACTTCTCCAAAGAGGACATACAAGTGGCCAATGGACATATGAAAAAGTACTCAACATCACTAATCATCAGAGAGATGCAAATTAAAACCACAATGAGATATCATCTCACATCTGTCAGAATGGCTATTATCAATAAATCAACAAACAAGTGGTAGTGAGGATGTGGAGAAAAGGGAACCCTCATGCACTGTTGGTGGGAATGCAGACTAGTGCAGCCACTTTGGAAAACAGTTTTTTTCCTCAAAAAACTAAAAATGAAACTTCCTTTTGATTCAGTGATCCCACTGCTGGGAATATATCCTAACAATCCTAAAACACTAACCACAAAGAATATATGCATCCCTATATTCATAGCAGTGTTATTTTCAATAGCCAAGATCTGGAAACAGCCTATGTGCCCATCAGAGGAGTGGACAAAAAGCAATGTGGTTCATTTACACAATGGAATACTACATGGCTGTAAAACAGAGGAACTCTTACCCTTTGTGACATCATGGATGGACTTGGAGATTATTATGCTAAGCAAAATAAACTAGTCAGAGACTGACAAATACCATATGATCTCACTTGTATGTGGATTCTAATGAACAAAATAAACTGATGAACAAAATAAAACCAGAAGCATGGATACATGGACCAGACTGACAGATCTGAGGTGAGGGGAGGAATGCAAGAGATTAGCCAAAGAACATATATGCATATATGTATAGCCCATTGATACAGACAACAATGTGGTGAAGGTGGGTAATGAGAGGGGGGTGGGGGAGAACTGACAGACATTTGTAACAGAGTCAACAGTTAAAAAAAGAAGTCTGAAATAAATGTGCTGACATGGTTATGCTCCCTCTGAGATTGAGTAGAGTCCTTCCTTGTCACTTCCTATCTTCTGGTGATGGCTATCAGTCTTTGGTTCTCTTGGCTTGCAGCTGCATCAATCCAATTTCTGCCTCATGACATGCATCCTCCACATGTCTCTGTTTTCATATGCTGCTTTTCTCTTCTTAAAAGTACACCAGTCATATGGAATTAGAGCTTACTACTGCTTTGAGGACATCTGCAAAGGTCCTAATTTCAAATAAGGTCACATCCACAGGTACTGGGATTTAGAACCTATCTTTTGGGGAGACCTAATTCAGTTCATAACAGAGACCAAATAATAACTCATCAGGGAGTGCCATGGCCTCAAGAAGCCTATTGTTTGCTTTCTCCAACAACTCAGGCTACTCTTTGTGCCTTAACAACTCAATGCAGGAATTGATGTTGGTAATCCTTGAAGCCTTTTTGTAGATGGTAAACTGGAAGAAACTATAATACTGCACTCAGAAGCTGGATGAATCCTCACTGATTTTCACCAGTAGTATATGAGGCATTATCTAAGTTTACAAAGATGGATTCAGAGGCAAACTGGAAAAAAACCTTGGTCCTCTCCACTTTTGTGGCAGCCTTTTTGCCCTGAACTCAAACACAAGTAAGGGGAAAAGTATTGGATGGCAAGGATAGTTTCTCAAGTATTGGCAGCACCAACTGAATTTTTGGAAAATACAGAGAAAGTTAAACAAAACAAAAAGAAACTTAAGGCTTCAGTATTAGCTTCTCAGTTAGAATTACTCCTTAAGGGAACCAACTCTTTTGTGGAGCCATCAGTACATAAGGGAGAGTCCCTTACTCTTAATATAATTATGCCACTATTAAAAGAAGACAGGGCATGGGAAAAATGAATACCAGAAAAAAATGAGGAAGACACAAGGGATGGGAACTAACTTGGAAGCTTTATAATTGCCTCAGAGATTACCCTCACCCCCATTCACGCAGGAAATACGTGGCAAATGGTGCAAATTAACGATCAAAATTGGCATAATGGTGGAGACTTGTAGCTGAGAATGGGAAAAACTTATACTGTATGTTTCTTTTCCCTTACTCCTTCCCTGATTGTTCTTGTGGATGCTGTTTTCTAATGACCTTTTTCATTTTTCCTTAACCCATAAAAATATCTAAGTTGTGGGTACATCTGGAGAACCTCCTACCTGCTTCATCTCCTCTTAGGTTCCTGTGCTGGTGTATAAACCAAGGCTTACCATGTTTTGTGCTCTGGATGGAGTTTCATGGGGTGCTCAGGAGGCAAAGCACCTCAGCCGGTAAATATATCCTTCTGAAACAAAAAGCAGCATAGGAGAGTGACATTTTGACTTGATGCTGGAAAATCACCTTTAATTATAGGAATAGATTCATCTTTATTTTCTACAACAAGAATCTGCTAGTCTTGTCTTTCTTAATTTTACTTATTTATTTTTAGAGAGAGGAAGGGAGAAAAAAGGGAGAGAAGCATCAATGTGTGGTTGCCTCTTGAGCGCCCCCTACTGGGGACTTGGCCAGTGACCCAGGCATGTGCCCTGACTGGGAATGGAATCATTCCCAGTTCAGCAGTTAATCCACTGAGCTACACCAGCCAGGGTGGAAATAGATTTATCTTTAGAAATTATAATTTATAAATCCTAGGAACAAATGATAACTTTAATAAAAGGGATCAACACCAATGTTATGTCTTACAACAATAAAAACCATGGCCACTGTCACAATATCCTCTCTTGCTAGCTCAAAACAAGAACTAGAACTTGTAATTTGAGTATTAGAAAGAAAAGATATAATAAAATAGGGGGAATTTGCATTTTATCTCTGGAAAAGGAAAGCTTTGACATAAAAAGTTTGACTTACTATAGTTTTTACAAGATCTGAGATAAATAAGGAAGTTGTCCCAGGCTGGTGTGGCTCAGTGAGTTGAGTGCTGCTGGGCTGTGGACTGAAAGGTTGCTGGTTTGATTCCCGGTCAGGGCATTTGCCTGGGTTTCAGGCCAAGTCCCCAGGTGGGGGCATGCAAAAGGCAACCAATTGATATTCCTCTCCCTCTCTTTCTCCCTCCCTTCCCTTCTCTATAAAAGTAAATAAATAAAATCTTTAAAAATAAATAAAACAATTCCTGACTAGTGTGGCTCAGTGGATTGGGCATCCTCCTGCAAACCAAAAGGTCACTGGTTCGATTCCAGGTCATGGCACATGCCAATGTTGTGGGCAAGACGCAACTGATCGATGTTTCTCTCACACATCCATGTTTCTCTCCCTCTCTTTCTCCCTCCCTTCCCCTCTCTCTAAAAATAAATAAAGTCTTTTAAAAAATGGAAAAGTATTTAAAAAAAGAAGTTAGTCATTCCTCTGAAACCTGTTATACCCACCCATGCTACTCTCTTAACCTTTATAACTGCATCACCTAAATATTTTTCTGTAATATACTTATTTTCAGCTTTTCCCTCTCATCTTTAGCTGAGGAATCAAGGTTCCTCTTTGTGTTTACCTATGGAGGATTTCAATGTATGTGGTAATGGATTTGTCTATTATATTCCCTAGATGTGTATAAAACAACTAGAAGAACTTTCCTGCCACGCTAGTTCAATGATTTATTGACAACTGGTAAAACTTTCATGTCCTTTTTTTGTGCTGTTAAGCATCCTTATAATTATTTTGAACTCTAGATCTGATAAATTGCTTACCTCTATTTCATTTAGCTTTTCTTCTGGAGAATTCTCTTGTTATTTCATTTGGAGCTTGTGTCTTTGTCTCTCCATTATTGGCTGCTTCCTTGTGTTTGCTTTTATGTATTAGGCAGATCAGTAAAGAATCTGGTGCAGTAATATATCAGATACTGCATGTGACTTGCCCTGGGCAACCTGTTTGGAGCTATCAGCAATCCACAGCTTGTGGTTCCCTCTGCTAGACCTGGGTGTATGTGGAAGGGACCAAGTTGGGCACCAAGGCCAGACTTTATCAGCACTGGTCTCACAGGAGCAGGTCAGCAAATGTCTCCAAGCATCCAGAAATCCGCCTCCACCTGTTTGAACCAACCCAGCCACCTGGCCAGGGTTGTCAGCTGCTGTTTTGACAGTTACCTTAAATATCTATAGTCAAAAATGAAAAAAAAAATCACAATCTCTGCCTATTGGTTCTGTGTTGGGGCACTCTTTCTTTCTTTCTTTTTCACATTTTTTATTGTTGTTCAAGTACAGTTGTCTGCATTTCCCCACCACCGCTTCCCCCCACCCCAGCCATCCCCACTTCTCACCCTTGATCCTACCCTCCTTTGATTTTGTCCATGGATCTGGAGAGCATTATGCTAAGTGAAATAAACTGGGCAGTGAAAGACAAACACCATGTGATCTCCCCTACAAGTGGAAACGAATCAACCAAACAAACAAGCAAGCAGAATATAACTGGAGACATTGAAATTAAGAACAAACTGATAGTAACCAGAGGGGAGGTGAGAGGGGATAATGGGGGGAAAACGGGGAAGGGTTTTCAGGAACACGTATAAAGGACCCATGGGGCACTCTTTGAATGCTTAGCTATGGTCATTTATAACTCTGCTTTAGCTTTCACTTTCTGCACATGTCAAGCCTGAAGATCAGGCAGAGGTGAAAGCTGAGGATCTTCTCAGCCCTTTATAAGCACATGTCCTTTCCTGTTTAAGCACATGGATTTCTTGATTACCTAGTATACATAGAAGTTTTTTTAAGCCCTTATTCCCACACATATTTCCTCCCCAGTCTCTTCCTTCCCAGGCTTCTAGGTCTATCTACTGCTTTTCTTAAGTGTTGTCCCATGCCCCAGGCTGCTATGGGCATTAGCTATGTCTTTTTTTTTAAGATTTTATTTATTTTTAGAGAGAGAAGGGAAGGAGAAAGAGAGAGAGAGAAAAACATCAATGTATGGTTGTTGGGGGGAGTGGCCTGCAACCCAGGCATGTGCCCTGACTAGGAATCGAACCTGCAATGCTTTGGTTCACAGTCCGCGCTCAATCCACTGAGCTACACCAGCCAGGGCTACCTATGTCTTTAAATGCTTTCCCCAGTAGCCTCCCTGAAAGCTTCCTGAGCCCTGTGAACGTGCAGAGTCAAGCAAAACAAAAAAGAAAACTATGTGCCAGTTCTTGAAGGTGCCTCTAGGCAAGTTGAGACCCTTAATGTAATTCTTTAAGAGGAAAGTCCATATTGCTTCCTTTGGCACTAGCAACTTGTACCAGTGATGGCAGGTATGGTCCTCACAGTTACTGCTGATCTGGGTTGTGGAGTATGGTAAGTGAATAATTTAAAATACCGCAGCACAGCATTCTCTTATGACAAAGCAACATTGTCTTTCTTCACCAAATCTGGGTGGTGTGAGTCCCCTTCTTGTTGTAAGCTTTGTAAATATTTTTCTTTTGTTGATTCCAGAATGAGGGAGGGAGGTAGAAAGAGAGGGAGAGAAACATTGATGGGAGAGAGAAACATCGATTGGTTGCCTCCTGCACGTGCCCCAACTAAGGATCAAACCCACAACCTTTCAGTTTGTGGGATGACACCCAACCAACTGAGCCACACCAGCCAGGGAAATTGTAAGTTTTTGACTACATTCAAGAGTTTTTCCAAAGCTGATTGTGACTTTTTTTTTTCTAGCTCATTAGTTGCTTTTTGGGAGGGTGGTATGCCTGAAGTTCCTTACTCCATCATTTTCAGTGACTGATATACCCTGATTTTTGCTTGCCAAAATATACACTTATGAGTGCTACTGAAGTGCCTCAAGAATTTCCAAATAGGCAATTTTTAAGGGTGGCATAAGGGCTGGTTAGAGGAGAGGTCTGGAGAAATTTTCTTCAAACTGTGTTTGCAAAGCACATTTCATACATTTCAGAAAATGCCAATTGTCAATATCATGTATGTGTGAGAACTGATTAAAATTATGGGGCAAGGTGTTAAATCCCCCCCAGGCCTCTATTGGTGCTGCTTTAGTAGCAAGCAGTTATTTAATTGGGAAGGTGTTTTCAAGAGTACATGTCAGGATGGGAAGAGGAGCCTGCTCAACCACCAATAGTCCCTCTTAAGAAGGGAATCAATCAAACTGGTGTGAATTTCAGGTTATCCCAGGGTTTATTGAGCTTTTTTCTATCATCCTGCTCTTGAGCTGAAGAAGGTACATAGCCTGTAAATACTTCTCAGGTTCATCCCCACTCCAATTCCCCCAAATCCACAGTCTTTGAGGCTTGTTGAGAACCACCATGCTCTGGAAGGGGCTGCTCTGAGTAGATGTCAATCTAGGCCAGAAGGAACTCTATCCACACACATCCATGTCTATGGCCACCAGGGGGCAGCTGGACTTTGGAGACTATTACTGTCTCCCCCTTCCTCCTGAATAACTTTAGATAGCAGCCTTCAAATTTCTTCCCATAGCTTTATCCTGGAGCCTGAAGTGAACTGCAGGAGAGTGGGCAGCTTCTCAAATCACTTGACTCGGACATAGTCATCTAGTTACCCATCAGGTCAGGAGAACATCCAAGTCTGGCTGTTGTGATTTAAAGTCTTAGAATATCAGTGCTGGGAGGGCCCTTGGGGATATCCTGGACTGGGGTTTGGGGTTTTTGTTTTTCTTTCTTCAAACTAAAGGTATAACTCTTTTGGTTAAAGGATAGCGGTGATGGTTGACAGTGGAGGGCCTGGGAACAACCCTGTCCTGTAAAGATGTCACAGAATTCTAGCACAGTGTTGTTTAACTTTCAGTCACACTCAGAGCATCTGCATTATTTTTACTATGTCTGCCAGCCAATGTGCTAATATTTATTTAATATGTTTCTTTAAAATGACTCAATATTTTTGTGAATAAATTCAGCTTCAACTCATGTAATATCATAGGTTTAATGCCCTAGGTATATTTTTCCAGTTATAATAAATATGCCCACAGCTATTGAAATTTAACATTTGTTTCTGATAACACCTAAAATTGTCTCATGTGCTTGTATTACACTTTGGAAAATGACACCAAACAGCACAGTTGTGATGGTACTTATCCTAGTGTATTCTATTGTCAGGTAAAGACACTAAGAGATGCAGAAGGGATAAAGGGCTCAACCCAAGGTCACTCAGTGACAGCAATAGAGATGAGACTTAATCCCAAGTCTACTGACTCCCAGTCCTTTGCTCCTTTCACTATACCAAATTCCAAGGGAATTAGGAAGCCCCTCCACCATCTAGACTCTCCTATAGGAAGAAAGAAAAGAAGCAAGAAATGGAGGGAGAAGAAAAAAACTATTTGCCTACTAAATTGGGACTGGTAGAGAAGCTGTGGTTCAGGAAAACAAAGGTAAATATGAGGTACAATGATTTCCTATATCTCTCTGGGCCAAGTACTTGTGAGGCCCAATCTCCCAAAGCCTGGTCTGATTTGCTCATATATGCAATGTAAAATTATAGAGTACCTACCACGTGCTTGAGGACACAGGAAAGAACTCACATTTTAGTGGGTGAAACAGCTTAGTAAACAGCTGATTGGAGGGCTGCAATGTGGAGCACAAAGTGCTGCAAGAGCACAGAGGAAAGCTTGATGGGGGCAAAGAGCAGAGGAGAGAGTAGATATAAGCCCTGTCCTATATAAAAGTTCAGCAGCCTTACTCCAAAGGCTTGATTTTCTCTTCTCTCAACCATGGGAAATGATAGGTGTTCAAAAAGTTCGAGGTTGGCAAACTAATGCCAGACAAAGGTTATGGCCATAAATTTCTTTGCTTTTTATAAAATCACTGATATTTTCACCCATGTCCTTCCCTTTCCCCTGCCCTTTCATCCCATATGCAAACACAGAATGCACCCTCTAAATGAGGCCAGAAATCAATGTGGCCAAAAACTCAATTCCAATAGTACTGAGCTCTGAGCTGTGGCTCCTCCCAACCTCCTTCCTTGTCCAAACTTGTTCATGAGGCATTTCAAAAAGGAAGTGTTGGAAATCTGTCTCTAACTGATTAGTATTATCTGATTATGGTAACTCTATTTGGTTTTCCTTAGTTGAATGATAAGCTGGGGACCCACTCCCACCATACATGTGGTGCTACCCCAGAAATATGGACATAGGGATTTTGTTACTGATTGCCTGGCAGGGCCTTGAGGACTAGTTTTACCACCATCCCTGTACCCCCTAGCACTCCACCAAGTCTCCTAGCTCCTAAAAACTAAATCTTCTGATAGGAAAAGGGCCTAAATATTGTTTCTTTGACAAGTACTCCCTGGATTGTATTCCTCCCAGCCAGGGAAGTATACAACCTGAGGGAGCTCCACTGATATAGCTACCAGGCCAGCCCTCTCCCCTGCCAGAACTGGGACTCCTGAGGCAATGATTAGGGAGGGGGCAGACCAGCCACAGCACCAGATTCATCTTCAACTGTCTCTCCCCACCTCTCCCTTCAGGCTCCTTCTCTGTGTTTGTAGTTTTCTCCCTGAATCCTTCTAACTCCATTTACATCCTCAGAGACCTCAAGTACCCCCCTGCCACCACCACCAATCTGATAAATTCCTTTATGATAAACAAAATTTCTGGATGGAGAAAAGAAAACCTAGGTTCAAGTTTTGGCTTTTTCACTTTTTAGCTGAGTAACTTAGAAGACAATAATTTCACCTACCTGAGTTTCACTTTCTCCTTTGCAAAATGGGCATGATAATCTCAGATGTGATATCTGCCCAATCTCAGATAACCTCAGATAATTGCTGTACAGTTCAAAGGGAATAGTGGATATGAAGTTGTACTGTAAAGAGCCAATCACAGTGCACATGTAAAAGGTAATTGAGTAAACTATCTCTGGACCTGGTATTTTGAAAGAATAACTTGAAGGAAGTAGTCACTAGCACAGCATTTTAAACATCAGGGAAGGATAGGATAGAAGACCGTGGATCAGGCTATTTTGTTGACTTTGTTATCATTCACTTGAAAACCAGTTATTAAATATCTACTATGAATTGAGAATTCTTCTAGATATTGGAGAAAAATATCTCTGTCTTCACTGAGCTGACATTTTAGGAACATGGCAGAGACCTAAGAAGAATAGCCCCTGTTTTTCCAGCCTTGGAAAATGAATCCAAGGTCTAGTTTTGAGCCTCAGAACTCTGGAAGAACTTTCATTGAGTTGATTTAATCCTTCCTGTACAAAATCTATTAAAAAACATTTTATTTATTTATTTTTAGAGAGAAGAAGGGAGGGAGAAAGAGAGGGAAGGAAACATCAATGTGTGGTTACCTCTTGCACACCCCCCACTGAGGACCTGGCCTGCAACCCAGCCATGTGCCCTAAACTGGGAATTGAACCAGTGACCCTTTGGTTCACAGGTCTGCACTCAATCCACTGAGCCACACCAGCCAGGACACAAAAATCTATCTTAACATTAATTCAACAATATCAACGATTTGCCCAATGCAAATCTAAAATAATATATGTCAGGTATTCAACAACAAGCTTTTAACTCGACAAATATATATTAAATGTCCACTATGTGATTGTCATTCTGTAAGTGTTGCAATAGTGAATGGAGGAAGGTGTACAGAACTAAATAAGGTGGAGTTTCTGCTTTTGAAGAGCTACCAACCTAGTAAGGGAAATAATTTACAAAAAGATAGGTCCCATGACACAAAGCTGGAGTTGCTCTAACAAATAGTTTAACCCAGTAATGAATGAAAATAGATGCCCAATAAAAGTGAAATTTATAATGGAGTGCAAAGTGTTGTGAGATTCATTTATATGAACTAGGGAATGGAGCAAACTTCATCAAAGAGGTGACATTTGAGTTGGACCTTGAAGGTATTAATAGATGTTTAAGCCCTGACTGGTGTGGCTCAGTGGATTGAGCACCAGCCTGAAAACTGAGAGGTCTCTGATTCGATTCCCAGTTTAGGGCACATGGCTGGGTTGCAGGCCAGGTCCCCTGTTGCAGGTGTGTGAGAGGCAACTGATCAATGTTTCTCTCACATGTTGCTGTTTCACTCCCTCTCTTTCTCCCTCTCTAAAAAAAATAAATAAATAGGCATTCTGGCCACATAGGTACATATGCTTCCCCTCCTCACAAAATGAAAAGAAGGAAACAACCAATTTAAAAACAAACAAAAAACCCCCCAGAACTGCCAGAAAATCAAACTGTATGGAAATCTGATAACCAAGGAGTTAAAGAGGAAACATTTATTCAGACTGGTAGGAGGGGCAGAGATGAGTAGCTGGGGTGGAGAGGACTCGTGGCAAGGCAGCAGTTGGTGGACCAGGCAATCCCACATTCATGTATGGATAAACTGGGAGGAACAAATGGGAAATGAGTCAGACTGCACAACCCAGGGTTCCAGTATGGGAAAAGAAAGCCTCAGAACTTCTGGCTATAAAAAACTATGGGGGTTGTGGTGGCAGGAGAAATTGCCAGTCTCTTGAAAGCGGGGTGAGAGTCAAGCAAGTGGCATTGTTCCTTCTCTGAGCCCTCCCCCACATACAGTGGCACAATGCAGTGAAGTGGGTTGCCCTGCCCTGGCAAATACCTAAGGCTCTGCCCCTTACAAAGTAACAGCTGCACCGACACGAAGAAATATGGCCCAAATGAATCAAAACTCCAGAAAAAGAACTCAGCGATGATGAGATAGCCAACCTATCAAATGTAGAGTTCAAAACACTGGTAATGAGGATGCTCACAGAAATGGTTGAGTATGGTCACAAAATAAAGGAGGAAGTGAAGGCTATACATAATGAAATAAAGAAAATTATACAGGGAACCAACAGTGAAGGGAAGGAAACCAGGATTCAGATCAATGATTTGGAACAGAAGGAAGAAATAAACATTCAATTGGAACAGAATGAAGAAACTAGAATACAAAAAATGAGGAGGGGCTTAGGAACCTCTGGGACAATTTTAAACATTACAACATCCAAATCATAGTGGTGTCAGAAGGAGAATAGGAAGAGCAAGACATTGAAAACTTATTTGAAAATATAACCAGAAACATTGAAATAAAGAACAAACTGACAGTAACCAGAGGGGAGTGGGGAAAGGGATAATGAGGGAAAATAAGGGAAGGTTCATCAAGGAGCATGTATATAAAGGACACAAGGATAAAGCCAAAGGGGGTAGGTTTGAGGGTGGGAGGCAGGGATGGGTGGGGCTGGGGGCCACGGTGGGGTAAAAATAGTGTTAACTGTACTTGAACAACAATAAAGAAATAAAGTATTTTTCACTAGAAAAAAAAGCAAAAAGAGCCCTGGCTGGCGTAGCTCAGTGGATTGAGCGCGGGCTGTGAATCAGGCATCGCAGGTTCGATTCCCAGTCAGGGCACATGCCTAGGTTGCAGGCCTTGTCCCCCAGCAACCGCACATTGATGTTTCTCTCTGTCTCCCTCACCCTTCCCTCTCTAAAAAATAAATAAATAAAATCTTTAAAAAAAAAAAAAAGCAAAAAGAATGAAAGAAAACTTCCCCAGTATGGGAAGGAAATAGACATATAAATTCAGGAAGCACAGAAAGTACCAAACAAGTTGGACCCAAAGAGGAATACACCAAGACACATCATAATTAAATTACCCAAGATTAAAGATAAGGAAAAAATCTTAAACATAGCGAGGGAAAAGGAGTTACTTACAAAGGAGTTCCTATAAGACTGTCAGCTGATTTCTCAAAAGAAACCTTGCAGACAAGAAGGGGCTGGAAAGAAGTATTCAGAGTCATGAAAGGCAAGGACCTACACCCAAGATTACTCTATCCAGCAAAGCTTTCATTTAGAATGGAAGGGCAGATAAAGTGCTTCCCAGATAAGGTCAAGTTAAAGGAGTTCATCATCACCAAGCCTTCATTTTATGAAATATGAAAGGGACTTATTTAAGAAAAAGGAGATCAAAACTATAAACAGTAAAATGACAATAAACACATAACTATCAACAACTGAAAAAAACAAAAACTAAGCAAACAACTAGAACAGAACAGAATCACAGAAATGGAGGTCACATGGAGGGTTACTAGTGGGGAGGGGGAGGGCAGATAATGGGGGAAAAGGCACAGAATATAAGAACCATAATTGGTAGGTACAAAATAGACAGGGGGAGTTTAAGAATAGTATAGGAAATGAGGCCCTGGCTGGCGTAGCTCAGTGGATTGAGCGCGGGCTGCAAACCAGGCATCGCAGGTTCGATTCCCAGTCAGGGCACATGCCTAGGTTGCAGGCCATGTCCCCCAGCAGCCGCACATTGATGTTTCTCTCTCTCTCTCTCTCTCCCTCTCCCTTCCCTCTCTAAAAATAAATAAATAAAATCTTAAAAAAAAAAGAATAGTATAGGAAATGGAGAAGCCAAAGCACTTATATGTATGACCCATGGACATGAACTAAGGCGAGGGAATGCTGGAGGGAATGGGGGTACCAGGCATAGTGGGATAAAGGGGAGAAAGAAGAACGGGACAACTGTAATAGCATAATCAATAAAATATAGTTAAAAATAAAATAAAAGTAATTTCTGAAAAAAATAAATAAGTAAAATCTTTAAAAAAATAGATTTTTAATAAGTAGAAAGGAAGGTAAGTCACCCACCGGAATGGTCACAAGTAACAAGACGACAATTCCAAGAGGATAAGTAAATGTTTAATAAACATATGAAAAGGTACTCAACCTTTTAATCAAGAAAATTAAATTAAAACTGCAATGTTATTTGCACCAGAATAAATAAAATGAAAAAGGTAAACAATACTAAGTGTTGCTAAAAATGTTGACCAAATAGTTCATAAAACTCTTTGGCAACATCTACTAAAATGTGAAGATATGTATGCTTTATAACCTAGTAGTTCTGCTTCTTAAGTATATATCAAATAGCAATGCAAAGATATGTGCAACAAAAGACATGTTCATAGCAGCACCATTCATTTATAGTTAAACACTGGGAACAACACAAATGTCCATGCTGATGTAGTATATTCATTCAATAAAATAATATGCAGCAATGAAAATGAGTGAACTATTGCTATACACGACATGGGTGATTTTTGTAAACATAATATTGAGAAAGAAGTCAGACACAAAAGAGTACACAATATATGATTCTGTTTACATGAAGTATAGACATAGGCAAAATTAATTTATGCAGTAGACATGAGTATAGTGGTTACTGCTGCAGCAGGAGAGGTTGTAATTGTAAGTCAGCACAAAGAGAATTTCTGAGATGCCGGTAATGATATGGTTGCTGGGAAATGGGGCTGGTTAAATGCAAATGCTCCATTTGTGAAAATTCAATTACATATCCACTTTTCTAAATAAGACAGATAACAACAAAAAGATAAGAAACCAAGGTGATCCAATGCAGGAAAGCAAAGTCTTTTCAACAAATGGTACAAGAATGATTGAATATCCATATGAAACTTCAACCTTTCTTTTACACCACACATAAAAATTAATTTGAGGTAGATCATAAGTCTAAATATAAAACCTGAAATTATAAAGCTTTCAGCAGAAAACATATGAGAATATGACTTGGGGTGTGCAAAGATTTCTTAAACAGGTCACTGAGGGGAATACCCTAACAAGAAAAGAAAAACCAAATCAGACTTTATCAAAATTTAAAATGTCTGCCCATCTAAAACATTGTCAAGAAAATCATAGGCAAACTGTATACCGGGAGAAAATTTTGCAAAGCACACATCTGACAAAAGACTGGTATGCAAGATATGTAAAGAACTCCAACAACTCAATAATAAAAAATGAACAACCCAATTTAAAATTGCACAAAATATTTGAATGGATACATCATAAAAGAAGACATATGAATGGCCAATAAGAACATTAAAGAAAAAAACTCAACATCATTAGCCATCAGTGAATTGCAAGTAAAAACCACTACACATCCACTACAATGACTAAAATAAAATAAAAAAAAAATTTAAATACCAACTATTGGTGAGGATGTGGAGTAAGTGGGACTCTTATATACTGGTAGAATGTAAAAGGGAATAACTTCTTTTGACACAGTTCTGGCAGTTTTTTATATAGCTAAATATACATCTTACTCTATGTCTTAACAGTTATACTTGTAGGTAACTACTCCGATGAAAATATGCCCATGAAAAGACTTGTATACAAATGTTTATAGCAGCTTTATTCATAATGGCCCCAAACTAGAAATAATCCTGATGTCCATCAACTGGTGAATATAATACAAATACAATGGAATACCATCCATTACAACACAGCTGAATTTCAAAAGCACTATGCTTTGAAAGATACCATACCTCATATGATGTATTATTCCATTTATATAAATCTGTAGAAAAGACACAACTAATCTATGGTTGTTCTCTCTAGGATATGGTAGAAATGGGATTAACTAGGAAGGGGCTTTAGAAAAGATTCTGGGGTGATGGTGATGCTCTATATATTTATAGGGGTTTGGGTTACAGAGGAATGTGCATTTGTCAAACCTTAGTAAATATTCCTTTAAGATTTATATATTTCACTGTATGCAAATTTTACTTCAAAAGAAAAAAAGCTGCTAGAATTGAACTCTAGTTAATATACGTGCAGAAATATTGGGATAAAGATGTGTACTAAAATCTTCAATTTACTTTGAAATTCATTAAAAATAAGATGGATTTATAAATCAGTGGAGAGTTGGATAGATGGAAAGATATGTGACAAAGCAAATAGCGTAAAATGTTAATGGTAGAATCCAGTGCTGGGCATACAGGTGGTAAAATTCTTTCAATGTGGTGAGGGGAAAGAATTGGGAAAAAGGAGACAAGAGCATTTGCAGGCAGTAAAGTAGGAAAGAGCTCTGTGTTGCTTCTCTGTGGGAAGTAGCCAATGAATCAATTGGAGAGTTGAACAGGGCTCAGATAATAAGGGGCCCAATGTGGCAGTTCAGGTGTTTGGACTTTCCCTTTTAGGCAGTAAGGAATCATTTCAGATTTTTTATTTTTTTTTATTTATTTTATTTTTTTTAAATAGTGATTCTTTTTTTTTTTTAGATTTTATTTATTTATCTTTAGAGGGGGAAGGGGGGGGGAGAGAGAGAGACAGAGAGACAGACAGAGACATCAATGTGCGGTTGCTGGGGAACATGGCCTGCAACCTAGGCATGTGCCCTGACTGGGAATCGAACCTGCGATGCCTGGTTCGCAGCCCGCGCTCAATCCACTGAGCTACGCCAGCCAGGGCCTTCATTTCAGATTTTTAAGCAGTTGAATGACATAATAGGAGGTGGTGTGGCACAGAGAAAATGTCATATAGTTAGGAGGTGAGAGACAAGGGTTCTGGCCCCCCTCACAGTATGATTTGGGATAAGTGGATTAACAAATCCAGATCTCAGAAAGTTTCAACAAAGTGCACTGCTTCTCCTTTGTTTCTTCCTTCATCCATAGAGAGGCCTTGGAAAAACTGAGTTTAATGAGCCACAGAAGGAACTCTGTAAATACAGTGGAACCTCAGTTCTCAAATTTTATTCTTTCTGTAAGGCTATTTGAGAACCAAATTGTCTGAGACGGGACACATTCAAGAACTGAGGTTTGAATTTATGTGCATACTGAAGGAGAAAAATAAACTGCCTCTTCTTTGTCCTTTACCCTCCACCCAACTCCCTTGCTCCTGCTCCATTTGAATGATTTTTCCTGCCCTTTAACAGCCTTTCTTTATCTGCAAGGTCAGCAAGTTGGATTTGAAACTTGACCCCTAAGCCAAAGCACACCAGTCACTTTCCTCTAATGCAGTAGTTGATACCTGATTCTGGCTCTAATGCCCACCATTGTTTTATCCTTCTGTCTCTTACTCTCTAGAAAGTTCAGTGCAAGGACCTTGGGGATCTTAAGGCCCTAGGTCTGTGGCTATCTTGGAGTCTGAGATGTCACACCCAAAGAAGTGGACCAAGCACACAATGTCTACTTCCAGTCTTCCTTTTGCTACCCTGAACACCACCCTGGCCACCCCCTCTCCCCCTCTTCCACTTCACCCGCACCTTGTTCTCCCCTCCCTTGGTCCCTATAGCAGTTAGTGTCTCTGCTACTGACCTGGTGCCAGGGAGTTATCTTTCTGGATGAATATGACTTATCTTTTTAGCTAAACTGTGAATACTTAGAAAGCCAAATGGGAGGGGGTTGCCAAAAAAAAAAAAAAAAAAAAGGATGGTTCACCTTCCTGCTGTCACAAAAGCCAAACTTGTGAGGTGGGTGCTGATGCAAAAGAAAAGAGGTTTTATTCAGATGCTGCACCATCTTGGAGAATGGCAGACTCCCTGACTCAAAGCTAATCTCCTCTGCAAAACCCAGACCAAGCCCAGCTATCCTCAGCAAGACCAAAACAAAAGACAGTGTGCCCAGAGTTTATGCTCCATTTTAAAGCACCATTCTTTGGAGCCTATAGGTGGCTGCTAAGTGGTCATCCAGGTAGCTTAGGTTGTTCCCAGTTGTCTGGCTTCAGGCTCCTTCCTGGAGGCTGTGGAGCTGGCATGGTCATGGGCCATGCTGCTGCTAGGACCATGTGGTCATACGGTAAATACGTCATCAGGTTGGCATGACAGAGAGAGAGACTCCCTCCTTGAGCCCATGGACCATGCAGCTACTGTGGCCATGTGGCCCATGGAGAGGACAGGTCAGTGTACTGTCTGAGTACAGATCCCAAGCAGTGAGCAATGAGCCAGAGAGAGCAGGTCCTGAGCAGCGAGTGATGAGCAAGAGTAGAACCAGTCTTGGGAAGCAAGTGATAAGCGAAAGCAGAGCTGGTCTGAAGAGCGAGCAACCAGCAAGGGAGAGAGCCAGTCCTGAGTAGTGAGCAACAAGCAACAGGAGTGAAGGTCCCGAGCAGTGAGCAATGAGCAAGAGACAGCATTTCTTTGCTCCCCTCGGGTTATATCTGTTTTGGGTGTGGGATGGGTCAGGTGCTTTCTCAGAAAGACCAATTAACTTTTTAAACTTCCCTGCACTTTGTGTGGGTCCACCTCCCAACAAATCCCTTCTTTCCCCAGGCTAGACTGACAGGCCTCTTTGGTCGAGCACCTCTCCCTGCTGCTATTCTGACTTCTCTGGCACACATGCCTGCCTTCCTCCGGTCCCACCCCCAATCTGGTACTAGAAGAGCAAGGGCAAGGGCTTTTCTTCTTATCCAATTATCTTTGTAGTTTTCAGTGTCTTGGGGCCCTATCCATTTATCCCTCTATCCAGGCATCCCCAGCCCCATCATCTTTCCAGCTTTCTGTGTGTGCTTGGGCCCTGTCTATTTATGTTTCCAGCTTTCATTGCACTCAGTGTAAGAACCTCCCCCTGCCACCAACCCAACAGTAGGGGAGAGCCCTGACTCTGCTGTGTCTTGACAGGGCCTTGGCCTGGGTCACAGCAGCTGCAATGGCTCAACCATCTCCAGATGAATGCTCCACTACAGCTGAGCCCAACCTCTGTTCTCACTGGGGGAGGAAGCATCCTGGTTCTTGTGGTGTTTGCCAGGGTTCCTGCCACCTCTGGGCTGGGCAGTTGCACAGCTGAGATGCTGCAAAATAGAGCTGCAGGGAGGAGGGGGTGCCCTTCTGCTGGTGGGACAAGGAGCTCTCTTTGGGCTCAACCACAAGTAACAAAGGGGCAGGCCAAGGATATTGTAAGGTCAGAGCACTTCCTGAAGTGAACAAAATGAAACAAAAAACCTACCAAGTGTAATATCCCAAAGTCTTTCCTAAAATAAACTTCTACATGGGTTAAGGAACTCCCAGATCTCATCATGTCTCTGACACTTCACTTTCCCCCTGAAGTTTCTCACTGATTATTTTCCTTTTACAACCCAAACCAAGCATGGGCATAGAGCACTTTGCCCATTACAAAAGATGAAACTAAGTTAAAACATTCAATACACTAGGAAAGGGAAGAAGATGACAAAAAAAGAAATGAACATCAATAGCACCACAGAGCTAGATAACCTGGCTTCAAAGATATGGCCTGTTCTTTAGGGCTAGCAGGTCATGGTATATAATATTTGCTCAATAAATATTTGTTAAGGGAATGAATATCCAACCACAATGGAAGTCATACACAGTTTCTGCCCTCAGGAGCTTTGGTTCTAATGAAGACAAACGTTAAATGGGTAATTTTAATAGAATTTTACAAGTGTTGTGATAGAGATGTGTAGTGGTTAAATCACAGACTCAAGCCATATTATCACAATATGAATCATAGGTCCTTGGGTAAATGATTTAATCTTTCTCTGAGTTAATTATAAAGTTATGCCCCTACCTTGTATATATGTATATCATATTGTGTTCCACAAGGATTTGGGGTAATTAGAAGGAAAAGCTTAGATAATTTAGATGTCAAGTTAAGTAAGTCTTTTTCTCTCTTTAGGTTTCAGTGTTTCCACCGATGAAATGAGGAGACTGGATTTTGTGGAAGGTTCCTTCCAGTTCTGATATTCTATGCTCTAGATTTTGGAATGAAACAATGCTAAAGGACTAGGTTGTTTTCTTCTTTTTCCAATGAAAGCAATCTTCAAATCATCTTGCTGTTAACATTTACTGAGCACTTTACACATGACGAGTGCTGTTAGGTGTTTTACAGATCTTATTTCTAATTTTAACAATAAACTTAAAAGATGAGCCTTATGCCTATTGTTTATAGGCTTCATTACATCAAGTGGCTGTATGTATATATGTGTGTGTGTGTGTATGAATGTATATACATATATACACACACTCATATGTATGTATGTATGTATTTGGAATACTTTCTTTGTATCAGGCATAGTATTAAATGCTAAGGATACAAAAATATATAATGCTGACCCTATTCTCAAGGAGGTCACAGTCTATGAGAAGAAATTGAGATGTAACAAGGACAAGGTCCATTGTCCCACAGTATTGTAATCATACATCTGAGATATCTCTGTTCTAGCCTTACAAGAGTTCCCCTTCTCAGGATAGGAAACTTTTCAGATGGGGTCTAGCACAATGTTTAGCACATAGTAGGCACTCAATAAATGTCTCTTTAATGAACAAATGGCTTAAATATCCCATTCCATTTCTCTGTTGGATCATGAAACCAATCTGTTTCATCCTCCCTCACACTTGAAGCCTTGCTGTTCTGTGCTATCCCTCAGAGGGTTAAGTATTTCTTGTCATGTTCTTTTTTGTAATGCTCCTGTTGCTTCTGCATCTTTCCCCCTCTATGTATGCTCTAATAATAGACCAACTATTGAGCAGAACTGCTTCTTTGGCATTCAGGAAGCAGTTCCATGAATATGACTGATTGATTTGTTTTTAATGCACCTATTATTATGAATAGTCTGCCTACTCAAGCTGAAATTATGCTACAACCAATATCTTTTTCCTTCCATGCCTATACTTTGGCCATCAAAAGGGTGTCAACATTCATATTTATTTCCCAGTAACATGGGTTCTCATCAATACCTTTTTATGATTATGGACAACAAAACTGAAGTTTTCTCTGTCTTTTCTCTGACTTCTTTTGCCACTACTAGAGCATCCTGGCTCCTTTTTACCAGCAATCCCATTTGGATCTTGGATCCACAGTGATGCTGTGACATCAGAACTCTTAAGTGACCCTCATAGAGATGAATAAATAAAAGTGAATGAGCAGTGTATAGGGACTAAATGGTAATGGAAAAATTACAATAAAGATTAAATTTTTAAAAAGTGAATGAAAGAGGGAGATATTTGTACTCACCTTTAAAAAAAGATTTTATGTATTTATTTAGAGAGAAGGGGAAGGGGGGAAGAAACAGAGGGAGAGAAACATTGATGTGAGAGAGAAACAGTGATTGGTTGCTTCTTACACACCCCCAACTGCATTACCTGGCCTGCAACCCAGGCCTGGAATTGAACTGGCAACCCTTTGGTTCATGGACCAGTGCTCAACCCACTGAGCCACACCAGCCAGGGATGTACTTGCCTTCTTGAATAGCTTCTCAACATATTATTCATTCTCAAGTAGGTAGGCTAATTTAAGCACAGGGCAAGGGAATAATGCAAATGACCCACTGGGTTCCACTTTAGCCAGAAAATACTACTGAAGAACAGGAGAGGCCCAAAACAAGGAAGTGACTTTGGCTTAAAATAGAGAACATCAGGGATAGAAGGGCTTTCAGAGGTCATCCAGTCCAATGAGTCTCAAGCTCTAATCTGCATATCCGTGACAGTTTGTGACATTTTCATCAGTCTGCTGACACATAGAAAAAATTGTTGCCAACTAACCTTTCTTAAGAAAGACTTTCCTTCCCTGGCTAGGTGACTCAGTTGGATGGAGCATCCCATCCCATACACCAAAAGGTTAGAGGTTGGATTCCAGCCAGGGCACATATTTAGGTTATGAATTGATCTCTGGTAAGGGTGTATATAGGAGGCAATCGATTGATGTTTCTCTCTCACATCAATGTTTGTTTCTCTCTCTCTAAAATCAATAAAAACATATTCTCAGCTAAGGAAAAAAAACAGTTTCCTTAATGCAAAATAATATTGAATGTAAACTGTGATTGGAAAAAAATTTTAAAAGACCTTCCTTAGTAAAAGACTATGTCCTTTCTACATTTTCTATATTTCAGTGTTAAAATATCATTTCATTAATATCATATGATGAACCATGTCTTCACATAGCAACATTAAAACTGACGTTTTTATGTTGGTCCCCAAAATTTTGGAAGAAATTGTACTAGTTTTTCAGATCCAAATTTTGGACTATTGTTTCGGTGTAACAGTTTAAAAACCTGGTATGCATTAATACTACCAAAAGCTTTTAAAACTATGTATTCCTGGCTCCCACCACCAGATATTCTGATTTAGCAAGTGTGGAATGGGACCAGGAGTCAATACTCTTACAAAAGTCTCCAGGTGATTCTGATGTGCAACCACGTTAGGGAACCACTGATGTGGTTCACCCACTACTAGGAGTAATCAAGGGCATAAATAATTGGAACGATTTCATTGTGGACAAAAAGAGCACATTCTTTCACTTGCAGTATAAACCAGAGACTTCCACTGGGGTTTCCCAAGGTCCACAGTCAGAAAGGAAAATAATTTCAAGTGCTTACAGGGTCCATATCTCACTTATTTGTCATGAGTATGAACCAAGTTTTTATCACCTAGAAATCACAAACTCCCTGACATTGCTCTTAGTAATACTTTTTGGCACATCTCCTCAGGCAAAGAAAACAAAAGAAAAAAATAAACAAATAGAACTACATAAAAAAATAATTTTTGCACAGCAAAGGAAACTATCAACAAAATGAAAAGGGAACCCACTGTATGAAAGAATATATTCACCAATGATACATGTGATAAGGGGTTAATATCCAAAATTTATAAAGACCTCATATAACTTAATACCAAAAACAAACAAACGATCCAATTAAAAAATGTTCAGAGGACCTGAACAGACACTTCTCCAAAGAGGACATACAGATGACTAATAGACATATGAAAAGATGAAATAAAGAACAAACTGACAGTAACCAGAAGGAAGGTAGGAGGGGACAATGGGGGAAAAGGGGGAAGGGTCATCAAGGAACATGTATAAAGGACACATGGACAAAACCAAAGGAGGGTAGGACTGAGAGTGGGAGATGGGAATGGGTGGGGTAGGGAAGAGTGGTGGGGGGAAATGGAAACAACTGTACTTGAACAACAATAAAAAATGTGCAAAAAATAAAAATAAAAAATGGCCAGAAGACCTGAACAGACACTTCTCCAAAGAGGACATACAGATGATCAACAGACATATGAAAAGATGCTCAACATCACTAATCATCAGAGAAATGCAAATTAAAACCACAATGAAATATCACCTCACACATGTCAGAATGACCATCAATAAATGAACAAACAAGTGTTGCCAAGGATGAGGAGAAAAGGAATCCCTTGTGCACTGATGGTGAGATTGCATATTGGTGCAGCCAGTACAGAGAATAGTATGGAGGTTCCTCAGAAAATTAAAAATAGAACTGCCTTATGACCAAACAATTCCACTTCTAGATATTTATCTGAACAAATTCAAAACACCAATTCAAAAAGATACGTGCATTGTTATATTCAGTGCAGCATTATTCACAATAGCCAAGGTAAGGAAGCAACCCAAGTCCCATCAATAGATGAATGGAAAAACAGATGTGGTACAAATATAATGGAATATTACTGAGCCATAATAAAGAATAAAATCTGACCATTTGCAACAACATGGACCTAGAGGGTACTATGTTAACTGAAATAAGTCAGGCAGAGAAAGACAAATACCAAATAATTTAACTTATATATGGAATGCAAAGAACAAAACAAATGAACAAACAAAAAAAAGAAACAGACTCATTCACACAGAGAACAGAGTGGTGGTTGCAAGATGGGAGGTGGGTAAGGGGGTTAAAGGACTTAGTGAAAAAGGTGAAGGGATTAAGAAGTACAAATTGGTAGTTACAAGTGCTGGGAATATAAACTACAGCATGAGGAATATAGTCATATGTAGCATTATCAGTGGGGAGGGGGAGAGGGAGAATGGGGGAGAAAGGTACAGGGAATAAGAAGCATAATAGGTAGGCACAAAATATACAGGGGGAGGTTAAGAATAGTATAGGAAATGAAGAAGCCAAATAACATATACGTATAGCTCATGGGCATGAACTAAGGGGGGTGGGGAATGCTGGAGGGTGGGGAGGCAGTGCAGGGAGAAGGGGGATAAAGGGGAGAAAAAATTGGGACAACTATAATAGCATAATCAATAAAATACACTTAAAATAAATATAGCTCTACTTTTTCCAGATTTTTTAATAGGTGGTTTTATTCTGCTTTTCTTTTAAAAAAATATTTTATTGTTGTTCAATTACAGTTGTCCGCATTTTCCCCCCACCACTCCCCCCATCCCACCCAAACCCACCTCCATCCCCCTTGGTTTTGTCCACATGTCCTTTATAGTAGTTCCTGAAAACCCTTCCTCCCATAATCCCCTACCACCTTCCCTCTGGCTACTGTCAGATTGTTATTAATTTCAATGTCTCTGGTTATATTTTGCTTGCTTTTTCTTTAAATGGAACTGCCTTTTGACCCAGAAATTCCACTGCTGGGATTATATCCTAAGAACCCTGAAACACCAATCCAAAAGAACCCATGCACCCCAATGTTCATAGCAGCACAATTTACAATAGCTAAGTGCTGGAAGAAACTTAAGTGTCCATCAGTAAATAAGTGGATCAAAAAACTATGCTACATTTACACAATGGAATACTATACAGCAGAGAGAAAGAAGTAGCTCCTACCCTTTGTGAAAGCATGGATGGAACTGGAGATCATTATACTAAGTGAAATAAGCCAGGTGGTGAGACACAAATACCATATGATCTCACCTTTAACTGGAAAATATAGCTCTATTTTGTAGATAACTGTGAAAAGTTATATTGCAATAATTGTATATGGTGACTTATTGGGGGATCACTTTGTAAATTATATAAATGTCAAACCACTATGCTCTAAACCTGAAACCAATATAAAATAATATTTAATGTCAAATATAATTGGAAATTTAAAAAAAAGAAAGAAAAAGGACTTCTGGCCAAGATGTAGGCATAGGTAGCTACACTTTGCCTCCTTGCACAACCAAAAGAAGGACAATGAATTTAAAAACAAAAAAACAACCAGAACTGCCAGAAAATCAAACTGTATGGAAGTCTGACAACCAAGGAGTTAAAGAGGAAACATTCATCCAGACTGACATGCTGAGGCAAAAAAATATGGCCCAAATAAAAGAACAGATCAAAGTTCCAAAATAGAACTAAGTGACGAAGAAATGGCCAACCTATCAGGTGCATAATTCAAAATGCTGATAATCAGGATGCTCACAAAAATAGTTGAGTGTGGTTGCAAAGCAGGGGAAGAAGTGAAGGCTATGCAAAATGAAATAAAGGAAAATGTACAGGGAACTGACAGTGATGGGAAGGAAACTGGGATTCAAATCAACAATGTGGACCAGAAGAAAGAAAGAAACATTCAACCAGAAGAGAATGAAGAAACAAGAATTCAAAAAAAGTGAGGAAAGGCTGAGGAAACTCCAGGATAACATTAAACATTCCAACATCCAAACCATAGGGGTGCCAGAAGGAGAAGAGGAAAAGAAAAAAATTGAAAACTAATTTGAAAAAATAATGAAGGAGAACTCCCCCAATCTGGGGAAGGAAATAGATATACAAGTCTGGGAAGTCCAGGAAGCCCAGAGAGTCCCAAAGAAGTTGGTCCCAAAGAAGAACACACCAAGACACATCATAATTAAATTACCCGAGATTAAAGATAAGGAGAGAATCTTAAAAGCAGCAAGAGAAAAGGAGACCATTACGTACAAAGGAGTTCCCATTAGACTATCAGCTGATTTCTCAAAAGAAACCTTACAGGCAAGAAGGGGCTGGAAAGAAGTATTCCAAGTCATGAAAGGCAAGGACCTTCATCTAGGATGACTCTATCCATCAAAGTTTTCATTTGGAATGGAAGAGCAGATAAAGTGCTTCCCAGACAAGATAAAGCTAAAGTAGTTCATCATTACCAAGCCCTTATTATATAAAATGTGAAAGGAACTTATCTAAGAAAAATAAGATGATCAAACATATGAACAGTAAAATGACAGACTCACAACTATCGACAACTGAACCTTAAAAAACAAAAACAAACTAAGCAAACAACTAGAACAGGGACAGAATCACAGAAATGGAGATCACATGGAGGGTTATCAGCAGGGAGTGGGTGGGAAGAGAATGGGGGAAAAGGTACAGAGAATAAGAAGCATAAATGGTAGGTACAAAATGGACAGGGGAGGTTAAGAATAGTATAGGAAATGGCCCTGGCTATAGTTCAATTCCCAGTCAGGGCACACACCTGGGTTGCAGACCAGGTCCCCAGTGGGGGCCATGTGAGAGGCAACCACACATTGATGTTTCTCTCCCTCTCTGTCTCCCTCCCTTCCCCTTTCTCTAAAAATTAATAAATAAAATCTTTTTTAAAAAAGAATAGTATAGGAAATGCAGAAGGCAAAGAACTTATATGTACAACCCATGGACATGAACTAAACTGAGGGTATACTTGTGGGAGGGGAGATGAGGGAGGAGATGAATAAAGGGGAGAAAATAATGGGACAACTGTAATAGCATAATCAATAAAATATATTTAAAAATAAATGATTAATTAAAAATTCAAAAAAGAAAAGGGACAGGAAGTCACAGGCACCTCTGGACCTGGGATCCTAATTCCCTATCTCAATTAATACTATCATCATCCTTTCCTTAACTCAAGGAAAAAAATGTCAGCATCGGCTTCACTTCTTGTTTTGCCTTCATGATGTAGATTTGTTCTGTCAACTCTACCATAACAGGTTCACAGAGCCATCCCTTTGTGTTTATCCTCACAGTGAGTGCCTTATTTTAGACCATCAACATTTTTTTACCTGGTTCATTTCTTAGTTTTCTTACCTCTTTTCTTTCCAAGACAGCATCTTTCTACACTGCTGCCAGTTTTTGATCTAAAATGGAGATCTGATGTTAGTCTCCTACTCAGAAATCTCCAGTGGTTCTTTTGAATATCCAAAATAAAACCTATACTTCTCAGCATAACATTTAATAACTCTTTGAAGTTGGTATTAACTCCATTTTGCAGATAAAAAAAAGCTCAGAGAGAGGAAACAACTTGCTTAGGGTCACATAGGTATGCAATAGTAGAACCAAGATTAGAATCCAGGCGGCCTCATGCCGGTGCTCTAGCCATTATAGAAGTACCTTCTAAAGAGCGGAGAAAGGGTAGGTACTATGTGTGTTGTTAAAATGATGGGATGATGGTTGCATAATCCTGTCTCCTGGGTGGGGCACATACTTTGAAGTTCATACAAATGAGCAAAGATCTCTTAATAGCTTTGTAGACTTGAACATTTGACTTAACCTTAGAGCCTCTGTTTACTCACTTAGAAAAGAGGGGCAAATTATTTCAACCTTAAAGGGTTGTTATGAATACTAAATGAGACGTAAAGGAGTAGCATAGTTCTAGCTTCACAGGAGCATCTCAAAGAGTGTCATTGCCCACCCCCACCCCCGCTCCAGTGTCCTAAAAAGTCCATTTAGACAATGA
The DNA here is from genome assembly GCA_004024845.1 of Tonatia bakeri. Classification (NCBI taxonomy): domain Eukaryota; kingdom Metazoa; phylum Chordata; class Mammalia; order Chiroptera; family Phyllostomidae; genus Tonatia; species Tonatia bakeri. The sequence goes on from PVIA01010093.1 coordinate 33,728, forward strand.
GGAAAATAGAATTTAGACAGTAGGGGTGTGGGATGGACTGTAAGACTCCAGGGTCTGTTCCTAGTTTGGGGCTGCAGAAAACCTTTTTCAGGTTCTTAATCAGGTTCAGGCTAGGGTTCTCTTGCGAAAACAGTGATGTGTGTGGTAAGATTCCTGACTAAAAGCAAATCTTAAACCCCAGTGCCCATAATATCCATGATTTGTCACTTCTCATGGTTGAAGCACTGTGGATTTTTATTAAAATACAAACGTTTTCTGGGAGAGGCAGCATAGACCAGGTGGGGCAAAAGTAGATTTAGTTTGTATTGAAAATAACAATAATTAATAATAATACAAGAATAAAGTGTGTTTTGATACCCACAACTGCAAAGTTACTTTTGCGCCACCCTGTATATTAATTTTTTGGCCTGATTAGCTTTCTTTTTTTTTCTTTTTTTAATATATATTTTATTGAATATGCTATTACAGTTGGCCCATTTTCCCCCTTCACTCCCCTCCACCCTGCACACCCTCTCCCACCCACATTCCCCCCTTTAGTTCATGTGTCTTAAGTTCTTTCGCTTCTACATTTCCCATACTATTCTTGCCCTCCCCCTGTCTATTTTCTACCTACCGTCTATGCTACTTATTCTCTGTACCTTTTCCCCACTCTCTCCTCCTCCCCACTCTCCTGTTGCTAACCCTCCATGTGATCTCCACTTCTGCAGTTCTGTTCTTGTTCTAGCTGTTTACTTAGTTTCTTTTGGTTTTGTTTTATGTGTGATTGTTAATAATTGTGAGTTTGCTGTCATTTTACTATACATTTTTTTTTAATCTTCTTAGATACGTCCCTTCAACATTTCATAAAATAAGGGCTTGGTGATGATGAACTCCTTTAACTTGACCTTATCTGAGAAGCACTTTATCTGCCCTTCCATTCTAAATGAAAGCTCTGCTGGATAGAGCAATCTTGGATGTAGGTCCTTGCCTTTCATGACTTGGAATACCTCGAGCCCCCTCTTGCCTGGTCTCTTTTGAGAACTCAGATGACAGTCTTATGGGGACTCCTTTGTAGGTGACTGTCCCCTTATCTCTTGCTGCTTATAGGATTCTCTCCTTCATTTTTACCTTGACTAATGTAATTACGATGTGCTTTGGTGTGTTCCTTCTTGGGTTCAACTTCTTTGGGACTCTCTGAGCTTCCTGGACTTCCTGGAAGTCTATTTCCTTTGCCAGAATGGGGAAGTTCTCCTTCATTATGTTCTCAAATAAGTTTTCAATATCTTGCTCTTCCTCTTCCCCTTCTGGTATCCCTATAATTTGGATGTTGGAACGTTTAAAGGTGTCCTGGAGGTTCCTAAGCTTCTCCTCGTTTTTTTTTTGAATTCTTATTTCTCCATTCTTTCCTGTTTGGTTGTTTGTTTCTTCCTTCTGGTCCACTCTATTGTTTTGAGTCCCAGTTTCCTTCCCATCACTATTGATTCCCTGTGCATTTTCCTTCATTTCTCTTATTGTAGCCTGCATTTGTTCATCCAATTTGTGACCAAAATCAACCAATTCTGTGAGCTTCCTGATCACCAGTGTTTTGAACTGTGCATCTGATAGGTTGGCTATTTCTTGGTCACTTAAAAGGATGGGTTCTGGGGCTTTGATTTGTTCTTCTGTTTGAACCATTTCTCTCTCTCTCTCTCTCTTTATTTTATTTATTTATTTTTTTGGTCTGGTCACGCCTGTTACAGTAGGGGGCCGAGCCTTAGGCGTTCACCAGGGTGGGGCACCCCAGTTGCTGGGTTGTGACATTGTATGTGGGGACAGGTCGAGCGGGAACAATGGCGGTTGCTCTGTTCTCCGTGGGACCTCAGTCCCTTCTGCTGCTTCCCCCAAGCAAACTGGGCCCCTCTGGTGCCAATTCCCGTGTGGGTGGCCTTGTGCACGCTGTGGGACCTCCAAGGACCTCTCCTGTGAGGCTGGGTGTCTCTCCCTGTGCCTCAATTTCCACAGGCGTCCGCGATCACTGTCCCAAGGCTATTTCCCAGCGCTGGGATCCTGAGTTGCGCGCACTGCCTTGCTTTACAATATCCACCTCACTGGGTCTGCCGGGTGCCACCCCTCTGCCGGGGCCTGCCAGCTGCCGCAAGTGCACTCAGGGTCCACCCACTACAGTCTTGCGCGCCCTGGATGCCTTATGCACCGGGTCCCAACTCTACTTTCTGTGCTGTGACCCGTGCCCAGCTGCCTGACTCCACCCCTCCTACCGGTCTGGATGAACAGGTCTATTTCAACTTCTTGGTTTTCCGACTTCCATTTAAATCAATTTTCTGTCAGTTCTGGATGTTATTCTGTTTCTAAATTGTTGTTATTCCTATCTTGGTTGTGCGTGGAGGTACAGGTGCGTCCACCTATGCCTCCATCTTGGCCGGAAGTCCTTGGCCTGATTAGCTTTCAATTACCTCTTATTATGAGTAGAGTCCTTGTATGCCTCTGTCCTTTCTTCCTCTTAGGCAGGGACACCCCACCACACCCCCAGACTGTTAAAATCCTTCTCAACCTTTAAGGTCCACGTAAATCACTACCTCCTCAAGAAGCCTACTGTGATAGGTAGGCCAGATGCTGCTTTTCCTTGCCTGTCACTGTCTCTGGGAGCACTAAGTCCTAGAGCTGCTGTGGAGTATGAGGCTTGGCTGTACGGAGACCTACCTCAAATTCCCGCTTGTACTTGACTTGCCCCTTAGCATTAGGCTAATAAACACCTTGACCTCGTTGAGCTTCAGGTTTACTGCTTGGAAACATTTGATGATAATAATACTTACCTCAGGGCAAAATAAGGGAGGTGTTCTCTCTATTCGCTAGAGCAATGCTTGCTCTGCTGACTAGCATAGCCCCTGTAATTTGTGAATTTGGCCGATTCCTTTCGTGAGACCAAAAGCCTCCCCTATCCTTCCGCCCAGTTTAGCTCGCCCTCAGGTGCTTTATGACTCTATGTTCTTGGGCAGCTGGCGCAGCCCCGATCTGCAGACCGTGCAGTCCTTTCACCGAGCAAAAAGGTTAATGAGATGCTGGGTAGAAAAGGCTTGACACTCACCCGCCCGCTGGTGAGGAGCGGAGTAGCTTGGTAACCACGCTGCGACCTCATGATTAGTTGTATTAGACGCACGGGCCCATTGGGGAGGCAGAACTTCCCGGGATCGCGGGGACCGCCCCAAGGTCTGAGACTGAGCACAGCCGAACAGTCCGATTGGGCAGCCCGGAGCGCATATTACCCCCCTCCCCGCCTCTCCCTCGCTCCACCCCCATCCCCCAGGGCCTGAGCGCTCTCTGAGGGAACAAACTCTTCCTTACCCTCGCGGGGCTGGGCCCTTAGTCTAGGACATTCAACGGGACTCACAACTCTTATACCAAAGGTGGAGGGAAGGGGGCTTTGTGTGCTGGGGAGACATCCCTCCGCTAGCAGCTCCAAATCTCGAGCGCCCAAACTGCGGCGACAGAGGCCTGAGGGACCAGCCTGGCTGGGATGGCGGGGGGCCGGGCAGCTTTTGCCCAACCTGGCGGCTTAACCTCGGGCCGATTTCTGGTTCCCCCAGCACTACAGACAGCTGGGAGGAGCCGGGCTCTTTCCCCGCCCAGGCCCGGCCCCCTCCGGTGCCACTGCACCTCTTTCCCTCTCTGGTCCGGCCCCTGGCCTAGACCCGGCCCTCTAAGGCTACGTTGGGCTGCAGGTTGGCGCAAACAAAGCCCTGATTGACTGCCGGGAGGGGCGGGCCTCTAAAGCTAGGCCGCCTCCTCCCCTTCGCGCCCAGCATGGGATTTGCCGGGAAGGGCGGGGGCAGAGGGGGAGAGGCTAGAGGGGTAGTACGCAGGGTTGTGGGGGTGTACGCAGGTTTGAGGCCCCGGGCTCGAGAAGATTGTGCCCTACTCTGTTCTAAGCCTAAGTTGTCCCCTTCAGGTCGCCCCCCTCCAGCCCAAGGGGGGTATAGAAACTCCCTAGCGCAGGGTGGGGTCTCTCACCGGCCAGCTCTCGTCCTGAGGTCCCCGGGGGCACCCCAGTTCCAGACTCCTTGTTTGAAAGAAAAGTGGGAGCTAAGTACAGGCGGGGTCTTCCTTGGGGATGGAGTTTATTGATATCCGTTTGGAGCTTCCGAGGAAAAGAGGGCAGGGGGACAGGATACTTTGTGCCTTCGTTTTTTCCATTTTAACTCTCCCTTTACTGGGCGTCTAAACGAGGAGGACAGGATTTAAGAGTTTGGAAAGGGAGTTGAGGTACGCAGCAGTGGCTAGAGTATGTACACAAGTAGGAGGAGGAGGAAGGGCTGGAAAGAAGAGAGGCTGTAGCGGCTGCCGGTTGAGGGAGGAAGAGGTGGGGGTGGGGGAGGAGGAGAGGGAGGAGAGAGATGACATGGGAGAGGAGGAGGGGGCTTGAAAAGGGGAGGAGGAGAGGGCTCGAGGGGCCGTCTGTCGCGGGACAGGCTGGCCAGCTGAGGCGAGGAGCCGGGAGGAGGAGGCTGTGGCGGCAGCAGCAGAAACAAGCACCAGCCACACAGCGGCTTCTTCGGCCTGAGTAGCTACAGTCCCCTGGCCGCGATGGCGCTGAAAAGCGCTGCAAGCGAGGAAGCCAAGGGGCCCCAGCGGGAGGCACACCAGAAACAGCAGGGGCGGGTGGGTAGCCCTGAGCCGGAGCCGGAGCCCTTGCCACTGCCCCCACCGGAGCCCCAGCCGGAGCCCCAGCCAGAGCCCCAGCCCCTACCAGACCCTGCCACCCTGCCGGAGCTGGAGTTTGAGCCTGAGCTGGTGCATGAATCCGAGCCCACGCCCACCGTGGAGACCCGTGGTACAGCGCGGGGCTTCCAGCCCCCCGAAGGTGGTTTTGGCTGGATGGTGGTCTTCGCTGCCACCTGGTGCAACGGCTCTATCTTTGGCATCCAGAACTCCTTTGGGATCCTCTACTCCATGCTGCTGCAGGAGGAAAGAGAGAAGAATCGCCAAGTGGAGTTCCAAGCAGGTGAGCTCCCCCGAGCGCCCCGCCTGGCAATCTCAAGGCAAGGGTTTCTGTTCCCACTGCTACCGACCCCATAACTCCTGCCCCAAGGAACCCTTCCAGCGCGCCGCTGCGATTCCTCCCCTTGCCCATTACACGTAAAACTGCTAAGGCGCGTGTTGGGGTGCTCCAGGCAGCAGCCTTGCTTGGTAGAGTTAAGAGCAAGACATCCTGGATGAGACCTGGGACATTTATTGATCACAGGGCAAAGAATGAACTTTATTGCCCTGGGACAAACCCAGACTCATCTTTCGAGTTTTAAGTACCCTGCCCGTGTGTACTGGTGAAAATATTTGCAAAATGTTTTTTTTTTTTTTGGGGGGGGGGCGAGGTCATGGAGAGAGAAGAGAGTTAGGAGGCTGGGAGGACTTTAAAAGAAACACCGTACCGCGGATTTCTGCAAGCAGCCCCTGTTCTTGTTCGGGGGGCGGACACTTTAGGAATCTTGGTGACTCTGAGCGAACAGTCAAACACAAGGCAGGCGTGTGTGTCTGCAGTACAGAGAGGAAGGGAGGGAGTGCGAGTGGGGGTGTGCGCACGTCTCTGCCCGCGTTGGTTACGGCCCAGCCGGGCCCGGCTGTCCTCTGCCACTCCGAGGGAGCAAGCGGATCTCTGTCCCTTGTGTGCTGAACCCCAAAGCAAGCAGGAGGCAGTCTCCGAGGTCTCGTGCCCAGAGAGGCGTGAATCGGCTGGCAGGCTGGGCCCTGTGGCTCACTCCGCGCCGCCCTCAACTTCAGCCATGCCCTCTCTGGTGCCCCGCGCCTCTCCGCTATCCTCGGGGTGCCTCTTTCACCCTTAGTCGTAATGCCCGCCTCCTCCTCTCCCGCTTTCGCGTGAGGCCAACTCGGTCTTTCCCTTAAGACAAGCAGGGCTGGGAGGCATAGTCCTCACTCTCCAGGCCGGCGGCCCCAGGACCTCAGGCTTGTGCGCGCCTCGCATTTAGCTCGCATGTGAGCACAGAGAGTTCAAAGGAGCCATCCCGTTTTCTCAGCAAGCCACCGACAAAGCCCCTCAGCAGTTCTGTTGAGGAGTCTGAGAAGGCAGCTGAGAGGCTGGGCAAGCCCTCTCCCTCAAGGCTCGCTCCCTCTTGTGGCTCCTCAGGACAGCTGCATTTGTGACCTGCTGCAAGTTTGCAGCTCAGAATAGGTGGCTTCTCACAGTATTGCCCGGGGCTGAAGGGTTCCCTTACACCCCCAACACATCCGCTGCTCTCTGAGGGGGCCTGAGCGTTATTTTATGAAGATAGAAACCCTGAATTATGGGGCGTCCACCTGTGGGTCCCCTGGGCCCTTGGAGAGCTTCTACTGCTCTCAACCGAGGACTCATTGTTTTAGTTTCTAGTTTCACTGAGCTGCTCTTGAAGAAGTGGTTTGGGGGATCTTGGTGCCTCTGATATTGTGAGCTATCGGTGCCAGTGTGGGAACCCCACTTGAAAGTTTGAGTGTGTGTCAGCGGCTGTCCAGAGCAGTCTCAGGATTGCCCAGAATGCATTGATCCTTGAGTGGAGTGGGTCGCTGGGCTGTGTGGAACAACTTCTGCCGGGAAGTTACTGGAATGCTCAATCCTGGGATTACCTTTTCCTGCTTTGATGCCCTTGGGGGCTCTTGGGGAGGCAGCTAGGGTAGGGCCTCTGGGTGTTGCCTAGGTTACCTGGGAGGGCACCTGCTGAGCATTGCTCTGTGGTTGACGGCAGGCCGTTGGCTTTTGGGGTCGGTGGAAAATTCTGGGTGAAACTACTCTGGGAGGTAGTGGGAGATGGGTTGAAGCTAGGCCCCACACTCATGTCGTGTGAGCAGGCCTAGAGCTGAGGCCTTAGGAGTGTGTAATAAAACTTGGAATAACCACTATTTTACCAGGAAGAGGTTCACTGTTAGGGAACACACTTCAAAGTAGGTGATCATAGAGTACTCACAGGGAGGGCTGGTTGGGACTTTCCTGTCAAGACCTAACAGTGCAGCTGGGAAGGGGGATGTGGCGGGTTGTGCAGAGGTGCTGGCTGATGTGTACTCACACCAGAGGTGCTGGCTGGAGTTACTGGTTTAAATTCTGGTTAATACAGGTCAGGAAGGGTCAGAAAGGAATTTGGTATGTCCCAAGGGTCTCAGAATACTTTAGCTTGGGTCCTTGCTGGAGTGCATCTTTAATTCATGAAAGGTTGCGTGTGTGTGTGTGTGTGTGTGTGTGTGTGTGTGAGATAGTGAAGGCTCTAGGGAACACTTCAGTTTTTAATTTGAAAAAGTCAGGAACATTCCTACCACATTCCCAAGCTCCTAGAAAAGTTCATCCTCAGGACTGCCTTTCTTGAGCCCCTCAGCCTTTTCAAGCAACCATTTAGGTCCTGAGATTCCAAATGTGTCTGCCTCCATATACTTCCTGCCGTTTACCCAAAATTTCCCAGCCACCTGTGCCACAGGGCTGTTTTCTCAAAGGGATAGAAGAAGCCAGCAGAAGCTTGCCAAAATCTTTATCAGCCAGTATTTTCCCAGTAGCCATTCTGGGGAACACAAAACATACACCCTCACAGTCAAGGAGATTGGAGCATTGTCTATTTGTATTAATGTGTGACATGCCTTCCATCTATAAAAATTTATGAATGTAATGTTTGGAGGCACCCCACAACCAAAATTCTCTTTGGCTAGGCCTAATATCTTCATAGCCTTAAACCTGTACTGATGGGCTTAATGGGTGTAAGTTTCTGCAAGTGATTTGGACTGGTGTGAGGGAGTCCTAGAGAAAGGAAGTTTTGACATTTGGGGGCTAAATCCATATCATAGAGGTCTCTGGGCATAGGGAAAAGTCACAAAGAGTAAAAAGCAAGTGAAACTCAAGCCATTCTAGAGCATGTAATACATAGTTTCTGTGGACTCTAATGTGTGCAGTTGTTGGTGACACTAGCAATGTATCTTGTCTATTTTCTTCACCTGTTTTGAAAGGGAAGCCAACTTGCATTGTGTCGTAGGCCTGGGAGGACTGCCAGGCAAAAGTTTCCTGAGATGGAGGCAAGTGACCAAAGTCTGATTTAGGGGAAAAAAGGAAAATATTGGGAAATAAATGAGCTTGTACTCTTTGTAGAGCTTGTGAGAAATTTGGGAGTCCCTCAACCCAGACTGAGTAGCAGACAGGACAGGGGCAACCAGGCAATTTGGTGGAAAGTATAACATGTCTTCCTGGGATGACAGGGAAGCCTTTTGAAGAAAAAGAGAAAGAGGAGCAAGGTGGCATTGTTTGTAGGTCCCAGCTCATTATTGGAACTCTGAGTTAGAGCTGGGGCAGGGTTAGAGTTGGGGGTCCAGGTGACAAGGCAGGACAAGCCAGAGTTGTTAACATTAGCTCCAAGCTTAGGTCTTTTTAAACGTGCTCCAGAGTAAACCTATTACCCTGCATTTCCCACCTGGACTGCCAGTCTTGCACTGAGCCATAAAATATAATGGGAGGCATCTTTTATTGGGCAGTTTATAAGCATGGCCCTTGCAGACTCCCAGGTGGGGAGAGTATGCCTAGGGCTTTCATCACCCAGGAACAGGGACAATGGTCAAGAAGGTCGGTCACAAGATAGTTCAGGCTCATGGGCTACTCTGATGAAGATACAATTTTCTAAGCATGGGAAAATGGTAATGCTTTGCCTTTTGGGCAAACAGATTCCCAAGAATAGGTGAGGCCAGTGGCAGATTAGGCTGTCTTTCTTTGCCTCACCTTAGGGGCTTTCATTGTTTGGTGCATTGTCTCATTAGGCTGACCATTCAATTGTTGATGCTGGGAGCTAGGTGTCTTTTGAACAAACCCGCCAATGTTTTGCCTTTGGCCGAAGGCTTTTGCCTACTGTCTAGAGAAGCTAGATCAGGACGGCTCAGAGCCTGCTATGGAATATGTCTCAGGGCCTGGCATATTTCAAATCACTCCTCTCTGCCTCCTCTCCAACCAAACTGGGTCCCAAACTGAGGCCTTGACTCATACTGGAAGGCATGAGGAGGAGAGGTTGGGCTATTTGGAACTCAACCAGGGACTCAACCTTGTTTGAGTTGGAGTAGCTGGTTGAGGCTGGATTCTTGGCTTACTGTCGAGTAGCCTCAAATGCTCATTCTAAGTCTAAATCTGGATCCCAAAGGGCTGATGATCTTAGTAATACTAGCTAGACAGTGACTATGAGTTAGATGACTTGTATTCTTGACTTGCCGTGTGGCTTTGAGTAGGTACTTCTCTGTACCTCAATTTATCTGTCTGTGAAATGAGAGGGTTAGACTAGATGAATTTTCTAGCTCTGCCATTCTATCTATCTAGAATTCTGTGATATTTTATTCTTTACGTTTACCTGGCATAATTTTTGACTCATTCAGACAAATGGAATTTGTTAATCTGCCTGAATGAGGTACAGATAGGTTGGGAGGAGATTGGGAAAGAAATGAAAAGCCATGTAGATATCATTTTTCCACATCGTGTGTAAAGACTACAATGCTGTTCATATGTATTGATGTAGTTGAAAAAAAAAAAAACCCACTCCTATTTTACCCAGTATCCAAAAGCAGCTCTAGATGTACAACTGCTTCTCCCAGAATGTCCTGCTTAGCTTAGAAATGGGCCTCCAAGAGGATTTTCTCAACTTGATGTGGTGCAGGTTAGCAGAGTGGGTCTGTATGCTGCTGTTTCCTAGCATTTGAACTGGTTCTAAAAAGCTTTAAACTGTAAACGTTCCCTTAAGCCTAAAAATTTGGACCCATCTCCTGAAGCTTAGTTTTCCACATCTCATTCTCATTTCTCAGAAATTCATGGTTACTATTATCTTGATTTGCTGTTACTTCAAGATAGAAGAGTAAACCAAGATTCCTAAGTGGTGAGTGTGGGAAGACTGCCTCTTGCAATCCTAGAGAAGTCCCTCTTGGGTAGCCACAATCACTGTTCAACTTCAGCTTCACTCAAGGCTTAGCTGAGAGTGTGGCTACTGAAATAGCAGGAACAGAGCTCTCTCTCCTTTTCTCTGAATTTATACTTAATTGTCATTGGAAATACTTTCTCCAGTGTCATGAAGAGTAAACAAGCAGCTGGATTGTCAACATTTGCAGAAATATGTAAAGGATGCCATCTTAACGTTTTGAGCAGACCTGTTTCCCAGAAGGGTGTGTTGCTTTTTCCATGAGCATCTTTTTGTTCTCTTGCATATTGAAAAGAAATAATCATTATCTCTTTCCAGATTGTGTGAAAAATGGAGTGGGATTTCCTGTCTTGAAAAGATCTGTTTTACCTAGGATTGAATGAGTAAACCTTGGAGAAAAGTCGTTATTTGTAAAACCTTAGAGTAAATGTTTTATTAATCACAAACACACACACACACACACACACACACACACACACACACACTCTGTATACCTCAAGCCATAGATTATGAATATTTTATCTGAAAAAATCTTTTTCCACCTGTTTATAGGATCAGGTTTAATGTAACAGAGGCTTCTGTGGGGGTGATGGGGGACTAGTGCAAAGGACTCAGACTGAAAAACTTGTTAGGTGAGAGTGATGAAGAGAATATGGCCATCCTTGGTTATATCTTGGCCTGTACCCCTTTGCAACAGTGGGACTTGGAAACATTTCTTTTTTTTTTTTAAGATTTTATTTATTTTTAGAGAGGGAAGGGAGGGAGGGAGAGAAAGAGAGAGAGAGAGAGAGAGAGGGAGGGAGGGAGAGAGAAGCATCAATGTGTGGTTGCTGGGGGCTGTGGCCTGCAACCCAGGGATGTGCCCTGACTGGGAATCGAACCTGTGATGCTTTGGTTCGCAGCCTGCACTCAATCCACTGAGCTACGCCAGCCAGGGCTGGAAACATTTCTTGAAAATTTCTTTCTGCTTCCATTCTCTCCTTATCCTGTATCTCTCTTAGGACTCAAAGGAAAGAAAATTTAGGACACTCCAGCCTTCTCCCATTTTAAGGATAAAAGAGGACTAAGCCTAGGAACATATAATCATCTGCATTGAAGATGGGTACTGTGGTAACTAATGTGAAATCACCAGCCACCTATTTGTGGGTGGCTAATGTAGCCTGTTTGGGTGACTTGAGGAAGTACATGCCTCTTTACCATGATAGTCTTGCCCTCCTCTATGCTATACTTTGCTCCAGTTTCTGAGGTTGGTAGGAGAAGAAGGAATAAAATTGGCTGTCCTGACCACGTATTTTCATGGCTCCTCCATCCACCATGGTACATTTGTACCACCTTTGCTAGATATGGCCCCTTTCTTCCTCCAGCATTGTTCCCCCTCTTCTCTTTCTTTCCCTTGCTCAGTTAGAGGAATAACTGGGCTTTTGGATGTTGTACAGGCCCAACTCCAGCCTGGATCTCAGGCCCAATTCTGCACATCTCACAGAGATATCTCTTCCATTTTCCCCTTTCTCCCCTATCTTGTTTTCCACTTTCTGGGGGAAGGGTGACTTTCTGTGGAGCACTCAAAAGTATGGAAGCCATCACCTCTGGATTTTTGCAGTAAGACGGCTGCTATGAAACCCTTTTTGTCATTTCTACACCTCTTCTTTTCAAAGCCCCAGGACCCCAGCCAAGGAGATAGTATTGTAGCAGGTCTTATCCAATAGTATCCAAAAATGTGCTTATCAGTTGTACTCCTTTTTCTTCAAATCCTCACTATTATTGTCCCCTATCTCTGGGGCCAACTGACCCTCCAGAGAGTTCAGATTGGTATTTAGTATCTTCAGGAGATCTAGATAGAACAGAAGTCTTCATTCTATTTTGTTCCACTATCATTCCTCATCTTGCCAAAACATATTACAGAATTGATTGTAAAGGATTGAAGAAGGGAGGAAACAGATACACAAGTCCTAATTAGAGTCAAAAGTGCCTTCAGTGGGAGTGGACAGAGGGAAGTGAATTTCTTCTGACCCAGGTTAGTTGCTTCTCTGCTTCTCTGCAGCTGATGGGAGAAGAGAAAGGGAACTGTCGCTAAACAAGCAGTCTCTACACAGTCTCTTTGTCCAGGCTGAAAGGGTATGTGCATGCACCCATGTGCCCTGACATGTGTGTATGTGTGTATAGCTGGGTGTGTGATGTCTGTCTGGGCTAGTTAGCACAGTTGCTTAGAACATGATATTTATGAGACTGAGTTCACAGGTTCAGTCACTTGTTCAGGTCACTGAGCTTCTCACAAAGAAAAATCTCTTCTGTTTCCCATGCATGCCCATCACATGGGGTTGCCACTAATCCTAAGTAGACTGAGTACAAGTATGGAGATGACTTCCTATAAAATCTCCTTGCTACTGGGGAAAAAACACAAAGCACATAACTTAGTGATAACTGCTCTGCTGCATTCCACAGTATGATTTTTAACATTTACTCTTGTTAAACATAATAATAATAATAATAATAATAATAATAATAATAATGGCAGCTAACATTTATTTAGCATTTAGCAAATAACTCTGTGCCAGGCATTATATTAAACACTATACATTTACCAACTCATTTTGATACTGAACAACCCTAAGAGATAGATAACATTATGTTCTCTATTTTCCAGATACAGAGCTAGAGGCACAGAAATTAATTAACTTGCTTAAGCTCCTATAGCAAATAATGGCTGATCCAGGATTTGAATTTAGAGGATGAACCCAGAACTCCTGCTTTTGGATATTACTTATTACATAGTAAAGATGCGTGGGGGAGGCAGCTACCAAGGGTTTGCAGAGTTTTTCATTCTTATAGCCTCACAGCATACTGATGACAAAGGGATAAAAAAAGATGACAAAAAAATATTTGGTAAACAAAAGTCCAATAGTCTTATGATATGTGACAACCTGCTCTAACCATTCATCTTAGTCTACCCAGAGTCATGATCCTTGGGTCCAAAAATGGCCAGAGAAACTGTCTCTTAGTTGTTTGTTTAGCTCTGAACAAGTCATATTAGCTTCCAAGGCTTCAGTGTTCTCATCTGTACAATGAGATTAACAGTATTTACTTTGATAAGACTATGAAGGTCAAATGAGATTGGGTAGGTGAAAGACCTTTGTAAATTGTAAAGGAGGTAGATGTTGTTATTATTACTATCCAGTAACCTTATCCAGGCCTTAGAAATTGAGTAGGTATACCTTTCTCTAAATATTTCTAGAAGATGAATTAACCCCTCCCTCTACCTTCTACCTCCCCACTCCATTTTTTCCCTATCTCCCCTTTGTATTCTTCTGCAATTTGACCCCTGTGTGCTGTAGCTAAGAACTAGCTGTGTTCTTTTTTGTTGTTGTTCCTCAGTTTTGTAAGAGCCCAGGGAGAGGAGGGGCCAAATCCCAGGTCATATACATTCAAGGAAATAAGACAAGTTGAAATATTTATAGCTCTTGGCAGGAGCTCACAAACCTCCCTGAGAGTCAAGCCCTGAGTTTTTTAGTAAGAATTGCTAGGAATTGGAGGGGGCTGCTGGGTGGAATTAGGGTGTCACTTCCTCCTGAGGGTCTCTCACAGAGCCTCTGTTATCCTGCAGGTAGTTAGGAAGAAGAAAAGGGATATTTAGGGTCAGAGGGTCTGGGCCAGGGGACTTTAAACACAGAAGGGGCCTTGCTTGTTTCTATTCAGTTTTGGAGTGGACCAATTTCCTTGTGTTCTAAACAGGATAGCCCTGAAGAACATAGACCACAGAAAGCAACAGGAATTTTGAGCAAACATTTTAGTGACCACTTAGGGAGCCTTCATTAAGAGCATCTAATAGGCAAATCAGAATGGAAGTCTTTCTCTTCTTTGGTATAAACAACAAAACAAAATCCCCAAGACCTTCTTTGAGACTAAGATTTCAAATATACTAGGACTTACTATTTTGATTTTCAGTTTTTTTAATGTCTGAGCTGGAAGATATTTTAGAGACTACCTGATCTTATCCCTTCTGGTTCCCATTTTACAGGTAAAAAGTGAGATCATCATTATGGGAAGATGATTATAGTGGAACTTGGTTTGTAAGAGGGGTTGGGAAGTGGGTACAAGGGTTGAGACTTCTGGCACCCTGGAAGTTCCCCAGTTCAATCACTGGCTTATTGACCATTTTATCTTTCCCAGAACTTTTCCAAAGTCAACTCCCAGCCACCACTTTGTGAAAAGAGATTATATTATATTTTAATAAATGTAATTTCATTTATTTAATAATAGTCAAAATTCAAGAGGTACATCCCTGGCTGGTGTAACTTAGTGGATTGAGTACAGGCTTGCAAACCAAAGGGTCACTGGTTTGATTCCCAGTCAGGGCACATGCCTGGGTTGTGGGCCAAGTCTTCAGTGTGGGGCATGCAAGAGGCAACCACACATTGATGTTTCTCTCCTTCTCTTTCTCTCTCCCTTCCCCTCTGTCTAAAAATAAATAAATAAAACCTTTTAAAATAAAAAAAATTCAAGAGGTACAATGGTGAAGTCTCTCTCCCACCTCTGTCTCCCAGCTACCCTGTTCCCCTTGAGAGAGGCCACCAGTGTTACCTGGTGTGTCCTTCTAGAAATATTCTGTATACGTACAAACAATTGTGTGTGTGTTTATACATCCTATTTTTAAAACACAAATGGTAACCTATAATTTACATTATCCTCCATTTTGCCTTTTATACTTCAAAACACATTAAGTTTATAAAGTTCTCACTCTGTTTTTATAACTGCACAGTATTTTATAATATAGGTATATTATAATTTATTTAATCAACACTTTGCTAATAAGAATTCAAGATGTTACTAATCTTTGAATATAGACTTTGGAATCAAACAGCACTAGATTCAATTATTTGCTGTATGGCTGGCCAAAGGTTTTAGATTTTTGAAGTCTTAGTTTTCTCATGTATAAAATAAAGATAATAATATTGTCATCATTGGTATGGATGAGTCATATAAAAAATTATGTGCTAGGCTGGACTTTGGGTGAGCCAGAGAAGTAAAAGTATCCCTCAAGAAGTTTATAATTATTTTTTAAAGATTTTTTAAAAGATTTTTAAAATTTATTTACTTTTAGAGAGGGAAGGGAGGGAGAAAGAGAGAGAGAGAGAAACATCAATGTGCGGTTGCTGGGAGCCGTGGCCTGCAACCCAAGCATGTGCCCTGACTGGGAATTGAACCTGCGATGCTTTGGTTCGCAGCCTGCGCTCAGTCCACTGAGCTACACCAGCCAGGGCAGTTTATAATTATTTTGAGAAGATGTACTATTCCAAACAACCATAGATCACTGCTAAGTAGTAAACATATGTGTATATATAAAATTGAATGCAATTTTTGTGTGATGGTGTGAAAAAAGAGAGATGAGTATGAGGGCCAGGGGGATTAAGAAAAGTTTGTTGGTAGAGTTATAACTTGAAATGGAATTTAGCTAAGTAGAGAGGGAGCCTATGAATCAGGCAGTGGCTGGTTGAAGGTTGAGAACTAGACAGTTTGGTTGTTGCTCAGAATCTGGGTCTTTGCCCTTTCTGGGAGTCCAGTGAGTCACTGTTCCCCATTAGGCTCTGAGCCAGCAGGTGGATGGAGTGCAGGGGCAGGAGGAGAGGAAAATGCTTAGGATATTTGAGAGTAGGTCATGGGGTGGGGGGATGTTTGGGCATTGGGCCACTGAATGAGGTGTCTGCAAATGGCTTGTGCTATAGCCTGCCCAGACCACATCACCTTCTCTTCTATGTCAGCAGCCCAGGCACTTTTTCTAACGGGTTTGAGAGGAGGAGTAAAGGTCCTGAGAACAGAAGTGGCAGCAGCTCTTAGCCCCCTCACCCTGAGTTCTGAACTAGCCTCCAGATGCTGTGAGCCCCAGGAGAGGAATAGATTATTGAGTGATAATGATCTCTTCTGTGTGTGGCACATTGTAGTTTACATCTTAGTTGATGTTTAGCCTTGCAACAGAGACAGTTACAAAATAAAATACTCAATTGAATTTCATCATGTGCCAACATCTATGATCACAAGTGCTATGTTGAAGGGTTCTAAAAAATGAACAGGTGGTCTGTATTACTTAGGGAAAAGTTCATGGCAGGTAAGTGCTGTGTAAAGATTCATATTCCCATATTATAGTTGTAGAAAATGGAGAGAAGATTGAGGGCAAGTGAGTGACCTAAGGTCATATACTCAATATTTAGCAAAGCTGAGACTAGAGTCCAGGTCTCCTAATTCCAAGTAGTTGCTCCCTGAAAGCTGGCATAGAGTTTTCTCTAAACTTGATAGCAACCTGGAATTTCAGGGTATGGATAAGAAATGCTGTGGTATGATGAAAAATAAATTAATAGGAAATTGGGAGTCAAAAAGTTAAGAGGGACTGAAACGAGGGTCATGGAAGAAAGGATCTAGGCATAGCTAAGGCCTGCTAGCACTGGATCAAGAAAGAGTACTGGACTGGGAGTCAGGAGACCTGCGTTCTGCTTCTGGCTCTGCTAATGTCCTTATAAGTCCCTTCCCCTTTCTGGACCTCAATTTCTCCACTTATGCAATGAGAAAACTGGACCTCCCAGAGGCTTAGTGATGCTTCAAGTTAATGGTTTCTATGAACCAAAGAGGCCTCCTTCAGAGGAGGCGAAGCCAGCATTTACCTACTCTGCCATCTTGACCAGAAGTCCTGAGAGTATCTGTTTTTCATTGTCCTTAGATAAGTTGTTCTCTTACACTCACTAATTTACCATTTTCCATCACTGCAAACCCCTTGCCAAGAAGTACCCATGACCACATGAAATTTATAATTAATTGTAGAACAATGTTATACATTGTAGAACATTGTTTTACAATTAGTTATAATCTTCAGGGCTACCTGAAGACTAGATGAACAGAAGTCCTATAACTAAGCATAGAAAGTAGAAGCCATGTTGAGACTGGTAGGAGGGACAGAATGGGAAATGAACTGACCCCATACCTATAAGTGGTGGCTAAGAATTGGGAGGGATATCTCAGCTATGGAGACCCCCTTAGGAGTAAGGGGTCTCAGCCACATACCAGGCTTCCAAGCCCAGAGCACAAGTGACAGGAAGAGGAGTCCCCAGAACATCAGGTTGTGAAAATCAGTGTGGATTGGATCCAGATGAAGAGAGCTGCTGTAGACCCATTTGTGCTCTTAAACAGCCCAAGCAGAGACTCTCACTCACAAACACTCACCCTAGGCTCCAGTGAAGGAAAACAGCTCAAAAAGCTCCAAGGACATTCAGGGAGGTACTGAATTGTCAGGGTGAGGACTGCAGGGGCACCTCTCCCTGAACAGAAGTGCTAGCAAGTGCCATTGTTTCTTTGTTACCCAACCCCCCACCAAGCCTGAAGCTGCAGGTGGGTACCGCAAATGACTCTGTATCAACCTGGCTAGCACCTCTTACTCCACCCTAGTGATTCCCTGAGACCCCGTCCCACCCAACTCATGCACCAACCTGAACCTGTTTCAGCAGCAGTTCCTTACAAGTCACTGGCCTGCCTCAGCCTGCACTGCAGACTTTCTTAAAATTTGTAGAAGGTCCACAAACCCCAGTAGTAGTAGTAGGCCTCAGCATACCCTGTACCTCTTGCTAAGTGGCCCCAAGCCCTGCTCTATTGATAGCTGACCTCAGTTTGCAGCATAGTCTCTCCTAAGTGTCCCAAGCCCAACAGAGGTAACTACCAACCACATATCACTTTTTAGCTCCTAGCAGGAGGCCCCAGGTCAGGCATAGGCAGTGGCTAAACTTGGGCAACACCCAAGTCCCTCTAACAAAGCCCTAGAACCAACACACAGTGGCTGGCTTCAGATCATATTAGAACACCACACAGTTACCTCCACAAGTGACACACCCAAAGGAAGGACTCAGGAGGCATCAAAGAACCACTAAAGAAAGTCCTATTCTGTGAGATCAGCCTCCACACAGCTGCTCATCTGCTTTAGTCATGGCTGGTCCTCACAGCCAGTCTGCCTGAGGGTCAACCCCACCCACTTATGTGCCAACAACAATCAAGACTCAAATACCACAGGAGGATAAATATAAGGCACACAGGGGACATCCCTGGAGCATCTGGTGCAGGTGACCAGGGAGACTGCCATTGGACCCCATAGGATACCCAGTACATAAGGCAACCCTGCCAAGACTGCAAAACATAGCAGGTCTACCTTATACATAGAAACAAAACAGGGAAGCAGCCAAAATGAGGAGACAAAGAAATATGTCCCAAGTAAAAGAACAACAGGACAAAACTCTAGAAAAATAACTAAATGAAATGGAGACAAGCAACCTATCACATACAGAGTTCAAAACACTGGTTATAACAATGCTTAAAAAACTTAGGAGAAGAATGGAGAGACTCAGTGAGAACTTAAACAAAGATAGAAACAGAAATGAAGAATGCAATAACTGAAATGACCATTACATTAGAGGAAATCAACAGTAGATTAAATGAAGCAGAGGATCAAATCAGTGACTTGAAAGACAAGGTAGCATAAAACACCCAATTGGAACAGCAAAAAGAAAAAAAAATTGAAGATAGTTTAAGGTACTTCTGGGACAACATTAAGTGTACAAACATTTGCATCATAGGGTTAACAGAAGAAGAGAGAAAGCAAGGGATGGAAAACCTATTTGAAAAAATAATAATGGAAAACTTTTCTAACATGGTGAAGGAAATAGACATCCAATGAAGGAAGCACAGAAAGTCCCAAACAAGATGAACTCAAAGAAGCCCACACTGAGACACATTACAATAAAAATGCCAAAGATGAAAGACAAAGAGAGAACTAAAAAGCAGGAAGAGAAATACAGTTAGTTACCTACAAGTGAGCTCCCATAAGACTGTCAGCTGATTACTCAACAAAAACTTTCCAGTCCAGAAGGGATTCATAAGAATTATTAAAAATGATGAAAAGCAAGGGCCTACAACCAAGATTACTCTACCCAGAAAGGCTATCATTTAGAATTGAAGGACAGATAAAGAGCCTCCTAAAAAAGAAAAAGTGAAAGGAGTTCATCACCACCAAATGCATATTATAAGAAATGTTAAAGGGTCTTCTTTAAGAAGAAGATAAAAAGTATGAACACTAAAATGGTAACAAATACATATCTATCGACAGTTGAATCTAAAAAACAAGATAAACAAACAAGCAGAACAGAAACAGAATCATAGATACAGAGAACATTTTGATGGCTGCCAGGTGGGAGGGGGGTTAGGGGAATGGGCAAAAAAGGTGAAGAGATTAAGAAGCACAAATTGATGGTTACAGAATGGTCACAGGGATGTAAGGTACAGCATAAGAAATAGAGTAGCCAAAGAACACATATGCATGACCCATGGACATGGACAATAATGTGGGGATTGCCTGAGGGAGTGGGGTGGGGCTGGGTGGGGGGAGGCAAAAAGGGAAATATTGGGAGAATTGTAATAGCATAGTCAATAAATTTAATTTAAATAAATAAAGAAAACAATACCCATACATATGTTACCTCCAAGAAACCCACCTCAGATATAAAGACATACAGACTGAAAGTAAAGGGCTAGAGAAAATATTTTATGCAAATGGTAATGAAAAAAGCAGGGCAACAATACTTATATCTGACAAAATATAGGCTTTAAAACAAAAGCTATAGCCCTTGCCAGGTAGCTCAGCTGGTTAGAGTGTCATCATGATACACCAAGGTTGTGGGTTCAATACTTGGTCAGAGCACATATAAGAATCAGCCAATGAATGCATAAATATATGGGAAAATAAGTAGATTTTTTTCTCTCTCTCTGCTAAATGGAAGTTTTCCTTAAATCTGCTGGCCAGCCAGCTGGAGGGACCTGGTGGCCAGGGTAAGGGAAGTTAGCAGGATGCCAGACAGGTTTATTTGCTGCCTTGCTCTGAGATGGCACCACTCACATTCAGGCCTAGCTAGGCCTGTGCTACCTGTCCTCCTCCCAAACCATCTCAGACATGGCAGGCTCAGGTAGAACTGGTCGGATAAGATGTTGGGAGCCTGTGGCTTTTAGGAAGAAAAAGACAGCAACAGGAGAGAATAGGAAGGGACCAAACCTATTGTCTTAGCTTCTAACCCCAAGAAGTCCCCTGCATAGGTTCCATGGTATCACCAGTGAAAACTTACTCAAGTAGGCCATGGCTCATCTGTGTCTCATGAGTACACTTGGCTAGTGTCTCCAGGCAGGACCAGCAACTTGCAGACCATTCTCTATAACATGGCTTAACAGAGAATAGTACTGGTCTTGGGGCCCTCTTCCTTTTCATGGAATTTGTTTCAACGCTAATAGAAATGATGACCTTGGAATGGTAGGTCATAGAGAAGACTCCAAAGTTCAAATCCCCTTTGTCTCATTTCTCCCTGTGCTCTGTGGTATCAGGTAAGGCATGGACATGATATCACATAGATCAGTGTTAGGGTCCTGGCTTTGCTATTTACCTAAAAGCAAAGGCATCTGCAACCTTGGCTAAGTCACTTGGCCTCTCTGAGCCTCAGTTTCCCTATCTGTAAAATGGTAGAAGGGAGTAATAATCTCTATCTCAGTCTTGTAATGAGGTTTAAATGAGAAGATGGATGTGACAATCCTTTGAAAACTGCGTTGAGCCTGACATATGAATTATTATCATGGCTGTGAGGTATGTACATAGGTTTATCTATAGATTTGCATATGTGCACATGCATTATAGCTGGATTGAGGTATCAGCAGTGATGCATATAGGTATGAGTGATCACTTGTATGTATAAAACTATACACATAATCTAATCTTAACCCTGAACTCATAGACAACTAAACGCACACACTCAAACGCATACACATACACATTTATCTTCATGTATAGCCACTTCTCTTTTTCTCACATATGAACCCACATAGAGGCAGGTATATGTGTATGCATGTGTGCCATATGTACATATATGTGCAACCCCATAGCTGTACAGGAAAGCATACCCTACTATCCAGCTTCTTCCTAGACTGTTCAGTTTTCTAAGGGTCAGAGAAAGGCCCTGTTTGTAAATTTCCCCACTTCATACTGATGATGTCCCTTTTGCCCTTGCTGGAGCCTCTTCCCTGCTTCCATCTTATTTGCAGATTAGCACATCTGCTGACAAAATTCAAACTGCAGTATGTGCTATCCACATGTCTGGAGAACATGGATCTTTGTAT
>PVIA01010094.1:0-54767 GCA_004024845.1 Tonatia bakeri
GTTCCTCCTTGGGTCCAACCTCTTTGGGACTCTCTGAGCTTCCTGGACTTCCTGAAAATATATTTCCCTTGCCAGATTGGGGAAGTTTTCTTTTAATATCTGTTTAAATAAGTTCTCAATTTGTTGCTCTTCCTCTTCCCCTTCTGGTACCCCTATAATTCGTATGTTGGACCGTTTAAAGGTGTCCTGGAAGTCCCTAAGCCTCTCCTCATTTTTTTGAATTCTTGTTTCTTCATTCTTTCCTGTTTGGTTGTTCCTTTCTTCCTTCTGATCCACTCCATTGATTTGAGTCCCAGTTTTTTTCCCCTCACTATTGTTTCCCTGTGCATTTTCCTTCATTTCTCTTATCATAGCCTGCATTTGTTCATCTAATTTATGTCCAAAGTCAACCAATTCTGTGAGCTTCCTGATCACCAGTGCTTTGAACTATGCATCTGATAGTTTGGCTATCTCTTGGTCACTTAAAAAAATTGGTTCTGGGGCTTTCAAATCTGTTCGAGCCATCTTTTTTATTTTCCTTTGGTTTGGTTGCGGCTGTTTCATAAGGGCAGCAGAGCCTTAGGTGTTCACCAGGGTGGGGCACCCCAGTCGCTGGGTTGTGACTTTGTATGTGGGGGTGGGGCCTGAGAGGGAACAATGGCGCCTGCTCCACTCTCTCTAGGACTTCCGTCCCCTCCACTGCCTCCCACAAGCAAATTGGGCCCTTCCGGTGCTGGCCCCCGGGCGGGTGGGCTTGTGCACTTTCTTGGACTCTGTGGGCTTCCCCAAGAAGTCTCCTGTGAGGCTGAGAGAGTCTCCCAGCCTCAGCTCCCAGATGGGGCTCTTAAGCTTTGAAACGTGGCGGCGCTGCTCGTTTTTGCTTAGTTTGCGTGAGAATGTGTGGCTGCGGACAGCCAGCTGCCTTGAGCCCCTCACTGGGTCTGCTAGTCACCTCCCGCGCCCAGGGTCCGCCACCGCTCAGTCTGCTGCCGTCTGCGCCCTGCGCACCCGCGCCTGCCAGCCAGCATTTCTTCCCGCCGGGACCCCTCGACCCCTCTCCACAGGTCTCCGACTCTGCCACTCCTTACCGGTCTGGATGTACTGGAGCCCGACTTCTGTTCAGTTTATTTCCCTCTGTTCTGGTTGTTTTCTTGTTTCTCAATTTTTATTGTCCTTAGTTTTGGTTGCTCGAGGAGGCACAATGCGACTGCCTATGCCTCCATCTTGGCCGGAACCTATGTTTTTTTTTTCTTATATGAAAATACTGATTAAAATGAGCAGTCAAGAGAAATCTTATTACTTTTAATTTTTACCTACTTTTTTTATTAGAGCAGCCTAATATAGTGGCTAGAAGTGTAAGCTCTTGGCAATAAGCTGCCTGAACCCAAAGCTCCCCTACAATACTTACTGGCTAGTGTACCTTGGGCAAGTTATTTAAGTCTTGTGTATCTTATCTTCCTGTAATATGAGAATAGGAGTACTACTTACTCCCCTGCATTATTAAGGTGTTAAATCCCTTAATATATGTAAAGCTTAGAACACTGCCTGGTTTATAGGACATACTATAAACTATTTGCTATAATTAGAAAAACAACGATTATTTTAACCCTTTTTCATTTAATGTGTGATACTTATTAAACAACGTAAGTCTTTATGATCAGGGTGACAGTGTTTAATGATCAGGGGGATGAGCAAGCTGAACAGTTTGGCTAATAGCATAGCACTTATTAACTGGCCCTCTGTTGTGGGATATCGAATACTTCACTAAGAAATTCTCAAGTATTGGTTAATTTATATTTTTTATAAAGTTGTAGTATTTAAAATTTAAATTTTCTATAACTATATAGAAAGTTCATCATGGGTAAGGCCTGGAGTGTCAATCAATACTTGGATTATTTATTTCCCTAGCTTCAAACCAATTTACCAACTTTTAGTTTCTCTTTTTTCCAAACGATTTAACATACTGAAGTCAGGCTGAGATTCTGAAAAACACTGTTTTCATCGTGTTGCTCTTCTACTCAAGCCTTCAGTGGTTCTCTAGGGCCTAAAAGATAATATTCCAACTCCTTATGCTAGTATGCAAAACAGTCTGTAGAATGAATGCCTTATTTTCCACAATTCCCTCTAATGACTTGCATATTTCTGCCACTGTCACTTTACTCACATCTAATTTTCCAACATGCATCTCTCTTTCCATTTTCTCCATGTAAGGAATCTCTCTTACGTTAGCATTGGGATTTGATGCCTGGGGCAGGGTGGGGTGGGGTGGAGGGTGTCCATCGTTGATTTATTAGCTTTTTACATTATCTATTGTTTTTTTTATTTAGAAGGACAAAACTTTATTTTTTAATATAGTTTTGTTTTAATTATTGATTAAATTAATAATTAAGGATCAAGTCTTTATAGTATGCTTATACAAATGCTACTCACAGTTGAGCATTATGTTGTCCTATGGATATGCTTATTTTCCCTGAAGATGATACTAATACCCTTGCTTATTCATTTGCATGGTTTTCCTTGTATCCATAACTAATTTTTCTCATTGAGCTCCTTGGTATGATTTTTCACAAAGTCAATCTCAATCACTTCCAGTCCTCAATCACTTTCAATTTATTTTTTCCTTCTGAAACACACCCTCAATTCTCTGGTCTGGGTATGTTGTTTCCTATGTCTGTTGCACAGTTTTCATCTCAGACCTCTGTTTTCATTCTTGAAATTCCCTTTGTTATTCTCCTAGGTAGAACACTGGTCACTGAGATTCCAATTTGTTTGTTTCTCTGTGGTTCTTGAACACGAAGGTTGAGAGTGAACAAAATTTCCTGTAATACTGAGATTGCTTGGTTGCTAAATTATGATGTTGTGTTACAACATTAGATTTTAATGTTTTAAGAATTTTGGCCCCTACTTATATTTAACAAAGGGCCATTAGCTGAAACTGAGTTTTAAATATTTCATTAACAAAAAAGGAATTTATAACTTGTAATTCTTCAGAGTTTTTAGATGAAAGGGGTAACTTCTGTTTTCTATAATGTGTTGTCCTCATATTTCATAACCTTCCTCACAGTAGAAGATGAAATACATTCTGTATTTACCTTAATGACTAGTGGCTAAAGAAGCAATTGTAAAATCCAATGTACAAGGGAAAGATTATTGTGAGACAATTTCTCCTCCAAATTATTAAACAGATTTATAAAAAGAATATTTACTACCTATAGAGTTACTGCCATCTATACTACCTATAGATGTAGCCATAGATGAACTGACTTGAAGATTTTGTGATAGTATAAAATTTATTTTTCACCTTAAGTCCCCTTAAGTTGTCCCCATTGTACGATGAAATAGCTGAGGGATGAAATATTTTCAGAATCAGTACTCATGTGTGTGTATACTGTATGGGGAAAGAGGAAGGAAAGTGTGGTGCTTCTAACTGGTTTAAGTGCCTGGCCATTATTTCTCACCTTTGTCATTTTTCAACAGCATACCTCTGAGGGTGATATGTGTCTGGGGGAAAAGTATGGAAAACAAATGAGTTTCTGTTTCTGAGTCAGTCAGTGTTATTTTACCTTTTGTGTGATTGTTGCCAGAGATAATTTTATCCTACAAAGAGACCTTTAAAGCAAAACTTTGAAGAAGCAATTCTTACCTTTTTTATCTCATGGTTTGCTGCAAATCAGTAATATTTTGTAAAATTTCCCCCTTCCTCTTTGTCATCCCTCCTCTTTCCTTTTTCCTCCACCCCTCATTTTGCCCTTTCTTTTCACTTAACAAATATCTGTTGAGCTTCTGCTGTGTGCCAAGTGATATTCTCTGTGTTAGGGATATAATGGAGAATAAAACAAGTATATATTCAATCAGAGGCAATGTGGAGGATTAGGGTGATCAAGGTTAAAGGAGGTGCACCAGTTTCTTTGAAAGCACAAATACTAGTGACCATCACATGGACACCTTGAAAGTTTATTGGCCTGAAAGTACTCATTTGACAATTGAGATATTCTTTGACGTTTCCCCTCCCTTGACTTAAATGACATTAAAATATCCCCATCCTCCAAGGGATAATGCTGGGCCTTCTGATCTCCTCCTCCATATGCTTTTAGAAGGATCATTTTACTCTCAATGCAAACATACATATACAGGGGCTTATCAGCTTTCCCCTAAAATTGCATTTCTTCCAGAGTTTCCCATTTTTGCCCATTCTCCACATCACTAAGATTTGAATTTTCTGGTAGTTTCATTGGAATTATCCTTGATTCTTCATCTCCTTTTCACTGTTCATTTTCATTCATCCACCAAATCCTGATTATTCTTCTTTCATTTGTCTATTCCTTACATCAACAGTGTCTCTATGATATAGTCTTTTAGTTAGTATGTCTTTGTACTCAGCTGGCCTTGTCCTACTACACATCCTCCTGCTTGAAGAAATTACCCAAATCTACTCATTTTTTGTTTTTGTTTTCTATTCCTTTTTTATTTGTAAATTATATTTTATTGATTGTTATTACAGTTGTTCTGATTTTCCGTCTTTTCTCCTCTTCCATCCAGCACCCCCCCGCTCCCTCAGGCAATCCTCCCATTATTGTTTCTGTCCATGGGTTATATGTATAAGTTCTTTGGCTACTCCATTTCCTATGCTGTACTTTACATCTCCATGGCTATTCTGTAACTACCTATTTGTACTTCTTAATCTCCTCACCTCTTCACCCATTTCTCCACATCCCCCTCCCATCTGGCACCCATCAAAATGCTCTCCATATCCATGGTTCTGTCTCTGTTCTTGTTTGCTAAGTTTGTATTTTAGATTCAGTTGTTGATAGATCTGTATTTTTTGCCCTGGCTGGTGTGGTTCAGTGGACTGAATGCTGGCCTACAAACTGAAAGGTAGCAGGATCGATTCCCAGTCAGGGCATATCCCTGGGGTTCAGGCCAGGTCCCTAGCTGAGGGCATGCAAAAGGTAACTGATGGGTGTATCTTTTGGACAATGAGTTTCTCTCCCTTCCCCTTTCTTTCTCTCTCCCTTCCCCTCTCTGTAAAAATAAATAAAATATTTAAAAGAAAGATTTGTATTTTTTGCCATTTTACTGTTCATAATTTTGTTCTTCTTTTTCTTAAATAAGTCCCTTTAACATTAATCTAATGATTTTGTCACTGGGTTATATTCTTTCACTTTTGACTTCAAGTGGTTCCAGGAATTTTGTCTCTTAATATTTGTCACCTCAAACATTTACATATATTTACCTACCTTCCTGGTAACCAAACTCTGGACACACACCCAAGATGAGCTTAATCTTTCTGACCCTCTCTGATGAGTTTAAAGATTTCAATATGGCTCCTGCTTTCTTGTTTTAGCATTAACTATTAACTGTAATCTTGTCCTTTGAAGGGACAAGCTGCATGTTTTATAGGCAGGTAGGCTTTTTGATTCTGTAGAGTATTGGGTATATACTCAAAGGGTTGGGCATTATGGTAGATTGAGTAATTGTGAATGGGTCAGTCCTTGAATGGATTTCAGAATTGTAGAAATAAGTATGAGCATTGTAGTGGTAGCTGCAATTCAAATAGCAGTCTTCTCCCACATGTAGAAGGCACTGGTGTCTGTGACCTGATCCTTGCAGTGTGACTGTTCCACAGAAGAAAGCCATTTACTCATAGATTTTATTTACTTACTCAAATAAATAATATTTGTCCAGTATTTGAGTAATGAAAACATTTGAATAACTGGACTCACTACACTCTCTAATTTTTGCTGCTAATGATACTAAATGTGGGCATTTGGAATTTGTATAAAATAATGAAAAAATGAAATCAAATTACTAGAGATTATCCTGGGCCTGAACGCACTTGGTTAAGTGTTTTGAACTGTCTACATCCACAGGGTTGCAGTGGGATAAACGATGTTTCGAATGTAACACTAAACTCCAAAAGACCTACATCATCAGAGAGACTGCATTTTCAATTATCACAGGCTTTGTTATCGAGACTATTTTTCTAAATCCTTATAAAATTGGTGACCCACAAATGACCAGTTTTAATTTTGTATATATCCTAACTTAATTCCTAACATATAGGAGAAAGAGCACCAGATCTGAAATCAGAAGATGAAGCTAGTCAATACTAGTTTTATCACTTTCTAGTCATGTAGCTTTGAATAAATCATTTAACCTCTTTATTTGTGAAGTAAAATGAATAAATATATGATTGATGAGAGGATTTCAAGAGGTGTTATATTAAAAAACTCTTACTAAAATTGCTGGGATGTAATAAATGTTAGCCATTTTTTAAATGAGGGTGGTTCTATATTTTCCTATGTACTCATAATGTATAGCCAGGCTGTGGATACATATGAGCCTTGGTTATCTGTATACTTTACCTGCCTCCACAGAGGACTTGAGAATACGATTCTCTTTGATATGTCACAAACTTTTCTACACTTTTTTCTTGACACTGGCTATCAGTGGGGTCTCTGTTTTGTCCTTTATGACTTAGGTTATGGAGAAAGCCATATTCATGTGTATTCAGTGAATATATGATAAATTTATAAAGGGCATGAATTCTTGGATAAAGTGAGGGGTCTAGCATACTGGAAAATTCTGGAGGTTCCTAAATAACTCATCTGGGCTAGATATTAATATGCTTCAGCTTCTTGGAGGTCAGTCATCTATTACAACAATGACCATGGGGAATTCCTTCATCTCTATTTTATGCAAGCTTACTTAATACCCTTGCAACAGCAAATTGTCATGTGACATGCTCTAAGAGAGATTTGATATCAATTTGTCAAGCATGATTTAGGAATAATGAAATCCATTTGCCTAAGATATGGCGGTGGGGTCGGTGAGCGAAAGATGAGGTGTTATGCTAGAAGTTCCTTCCAACTGCCCTTAATCCTTGACTTACTGAACAAGGACATATCCTCTGTGAATTATATTGAAGGCTGGCTCTTCCCTTAGCGGCTGTAACACTCCCATCAAAATAATTTAATGATGAAAATGAAACTGGTCTAATTGAATTCAGAATGTACTAAGAGTCATCACCTTAGGGTGGGTTTAGCCCTTAGCATTTAATATTCTGCTCAGCAGTTCAGCTTTGTGGCAAAGCTAGAGCTGTTGTCATTGTGGGCCTGAAGCTTAGGAAGATTTTTTTTTATGTTTAATACAGAGAATAGGAAGCTGGAAATGTGCCTGGAATTGAGCTTTGAAAACCTGATACCTTACCAGCAAGTAAAAATCAGCACAACGGGTCTCAATAAAGCTGATTTCAAAAGCCAAAAGTTGCCCTGGCTGCTGTGGCTCAGTGGATTGAGCACAGGCCTGTAAGCCAAAGGGTCTCCAGTTCGATTTACCAGTCTAGGGCACATGCCTGGGTTGCAGGTCAGGTCCCCGGTTGGGGGCACTCAAGAGACAACCATACATTGCTGTTTCTCTTCTCTTTCTCCTTCCCTTGCTCTGAATATAAACAAATAAAACCTTTAAAGAAACCCAAAAGCTAAAAGTCAATTTTGGCTTTCCATTTAAAGGTTCATGTACTTTATTTAAAGAACTAAACCAAACTCTCAGACTGTTCTCCTTAGGAAGTAGTTTTAATGAGTATCATCAGTTGGGTTCCCAAGTCTCTGACATGGAATTTACTTCACATTGATTTTTAAAAATTGGGTTGGAAGCTCTAAAGACAGAATTCCCTAACTCACCCTGCTGTGAGATACTAAGTTCACCTCTGCATTGTCTGTGTCTGCTTCATTTAACCAATGATGTTTTAAGGGCTAAGATTCAGCCTTCCATTTCATTTCACTGGGTCTCTGGAAGACAATCTAGTGTTAAAATTGGCCCATTATCTAGACTGGTTTAATTTGTGCCTTAAAATGACTTTGGAAATAAGTTTTGATTAAAAAGTTACACCAGTGATGCATTTTCAGTATCACAAAGCAAAATCTATTTGAAGAAGTTATTCCTGCATGCCAGATTGAGCAGAAACCTTAATTCCCTTCAGTAACTATGTAGGCAAAAAGAAATTAGGAGCCTTGGTGAATAAACAGGAGCCATAAAAATCACAGACATCATTGCTATCTGTCTTGTTTTTCCATCGAATGGATTGTGTAGTCAAAAATTACGACCACAATTGAATGTAAGTATTTTAAGAATGAATACACACATCTATCTTTTTCAGAAATAACTATTAACAACTAAGAAACATATGCTTCAGTGAATACTTTTAGTTGAATCATAAACTACATTTCCAGCAACTCTTTTCAATGCCAGTTGAGATAGCTACACAAGAGGGTATTAAAGCAAATCAAGCTCTTACAGAGCCCATCTGTGTCCTCCCAGTGAGTTTTCTTTTCTCCAAAGTTCCTGTAGGTTGTACAGGTGCTGCCTTTTAATTAAGGGATGCCCTGCTCTTGCCTTGCAAATGTGTGACCTACTCCTCTAAAAATTCAGGAGAAAATTAATACCCTTCTTTACTCTTTTAAAACTGGGTGTAGAGAATATAGTTCATCATGGAAAAGTGGCTGTGAATATTGAATTTTGCAAAAACTTAAACTTCTCACATTATGGGATGTTGAGTACTTGCAGTGTTTGATCTGTCCTCTGTTAGGAGGCCAAGGGAAGTGAGGCACCTCCGGCTGCCAATGACAACAGGGAAATAATAAAACTGAAAAAGGGAGTGGAGTTGGTGTTGGATGCTGGGGTGAATGGAGAGGAAATAAGCAGACTCTGCAGCACGCCAAAGCCTAACATCTAAAGTGAAAGCAGACACAGCTGTGGCAAGGTATCACTTCCGGGCAGGAGAGCAAAGGTCAAGGCTTTAAGTCCTAAAAGGAAGTCAAGATTAAAATCTGTCAGGGAGTAGGAAAATATTTGTTCACTTTAAATTCATTCACTTGTGCTGTTATGATGAGATGTCTTCTGAAGACCCAAAGTCAGATGAGGGACTTCTTATCATATTGGAGATTTAGGGTTCTTACTTATAAAATTTTAAAGACAGAAGGATCACTTTATTAAAAGTGAACAGCTCATTAATTGAATTCAGCATGAGAACTAGTAAAAAATAACAAGTTTTAAATTTTAGTGCAAATATCTATGCTAATTCATGTATGGGAGTCAGAGTTGAGACTGTCTCACAAGCCTGACCCTAACATTTGCAGAGATGGATAAAGGTAAAAGTAGAGGCCATGCCTGTGACCTGAGACTCCCTTAACTTCTTTCTGCTTCTCTTCAAACCTTGGCTCTGCTCCGTGCTTGGATGTCTAAGCTTATCCATAGCCCTACCCTTGGTCAACAGCAGCCCTCTGGCATTCTCCCCATGTCTAGAAGTGCACATACTAGCACTGTGGTCTGTGCTTGGGAGAATGGAGCTGGGGAAGGAACTGTGCAGGGCATGGAAGTATATTTGAGGGCATTTGAGCAAGTCAGTCCAGGGTGAGGAGTATATGAAATAGTTTTGAATGGAAGGGTAGAAGGGAGTTATGGGAGTCGGAAGGGCGAGGGCTGGGGGTGAGGCTCCAAGTAGGCATATTCACTTGGAGAGAGCCTGCCAGGGGATGGAATGAGAATTCCTGAAGCCTGGAGCCCAGAGCAGGGGCTGTGATCACCTGGGTCTACAGGTGAAACTGCCTCCTAATGAATTTATCACTGCTAGCAGATAACTTGCAAAGGAAATCTTTCACCATCTGGCCTCCTTTCCAGTGTCATCTTCCTAATGTCCATCTCATCTCAATCTCCAGTGACCTTAAAATTATTGTTTTTCTACCAAGACATCTGGCATTTTATTCTTTATATTATTTCCTATGCCATTCCTTCTCTGGGGAAAACCTAATCATGCCTGAAGAGGTCCTAACAACTCTTGAAAATCCAGCTCATATATCACAAATTGTGTGAAAACTTATGTGGTTTCCTTAGAAGGAGTTAATTGCAGCTTCTCCTTGGTGCCATAGCCCTTTGTGTCCTTATTATAACACATGCATTTCATTTTAATTACTTGTTTGATTTTTGCCCCTCTTTTCTGACTCCTTGAGTCCTCACTATCCAGATATATGACGTATAATAACTACTCAGTGATAGTTTTTAGGTTAATTAGTTCATGGGATTGACCCTTCCTTTATCCCAATAGGAAGCATACTTAATATTTCCTACCTAAATCATGTCTTGCCTCAAATTTTACCTTCCCCCACATTGACATTTTCTTTCCTAACTTTCATACCTCTCCTAGGCTAACTCTAATACCTATTTTCTGCCTTGTTCCTGCATTAGTCCTTAGGTTTCAAACCAAGTTTTTCACTTGTTATTTTATGACTTTTATATTTGTGTTTTCATGAAAAGTGAGAGATTGAATTGAGTTGATAAAGTTAAGCCAGCTTAGGAAAGAAATTTGAATGGCCTGGCTAGTCAATACATTATAATAGGAATGCAACATGGTGAAGAGGTGTTTTGTTTTATTTTTATTATTTTTTTTGTTTTCAATATTTTGTTTATGCTATTACAGTTATCCTAATATGTCCCCCTTTGCCTGACTCCCCCCCAGCCAGCTCTCCAATCCCACAGTCAGTCCGCTCACCATTGTTCATGGTCATGGGTCATGCATATATGTTCTTTGTCTAATCCTTTCACCTTCTTTCAACTAGTCCCTTCCCCTCCTCTCTTACAGCTGTCCGTTTCTGAAATTTTACTGCCTATGTTTTCCTCTAGGATTTTTATGGCAATGTGACTTATATTTAAGCCTTTTATCCATTTTAAGTTTATTCTGGTGTATGGGGTAAGTTGGTAACCTAGTTTCATTTTTTTGCAAGTACTAGTCCAGTTCTCCAAACACCATTTATTGATGAGACTGTCTTTCATCCATTGTATGCTCATTGCCACCTTTAGCAAATATTATTAACCATAAATATGTGGATTTATTTCTGAGCTCTCTATTCTGTTCCATTGATCTATGTGTCAGAACCAGATTGTTTTGATCAGTGGTCCTGTAGCATAGTTTGATATCAGGTATTGTGATCCCTTTGACTTTGTTCTTCTTTCTCAAGATTGCTGAAGTCATTCAGAGTCTTTTTGGTTCCCTATATATTTTTGAAATATTTGTTCTAGATCTGTGAAGTGTTTCATTGGTATTTTCATAGGAATTGCATTGAATCTATAGATTCAATAATTGCATTGAATTATTTTGGGTACTATGTACATTTTAATGATGTTAATTCTTCTGATCCATGAAGATAGTATATGCCTCCACTTATTTGTATCTTCCTCAATTTCTTCCTTCAGTGTTCTATAGTTTTTCAAATACAGGTCTTTAACCTCTGTGGTTAAATTTATTCCTAGATACCTGATCTTTTTGTTGCAATAATAAGTAGCATTGTTCTCTTAGTTTCTCTTTCTGATAGTTCATTATTAGTGTATAGAAATGCCATTGATTTCTGAGTATCGACTCCTTTGTATCCTGCTACTTGCTGAATTCACTTTTCAGGGTTTCACTACTAGTTTTCTGGTAGAGCCTATAGGGTTTTCCATGTACAATATCATGTTGTCTCTGAATAATTACAGATACTTCTTCCTTTCGAATTTTGATGCTTTATATTTCTTCTTGCCTTATCACTGTGGCTAGGACTTCCTGCACTATGTTGATTACGAGTGGTGAAAGCAGACATCCCTGTCTTGTTCCTGATCTTAAGGAAACACTTTTAATTTTTGCCCATTGAGTATGATGTTGGCTATTTGTTTTTTGTATATGGCCTTTATTATGTTGATGTATAATCCCTCTATTCCCACTTTGCTGAGAGTTTTTATCATGAACCAGTGCTGGATTTTATCAAATACTTTTATATATCTATTGATATAATCATGTGATTTTTTAACTTTAAAAAAATTTTCAATTGTTCTTCAAGTACAGTTTTTTGCCTTTTACCCCCATCCAGTCTCAACCTCCAACCCTCCCGACCTCTCCCGTCTCGATCCCTCCCTTGTTATTGTCCATGTTTATAATAGTTCCTTCAAACCCTATCCCACTTCCCTTGAAATTCCCTCCTCTGTCCCCACTGGTCACTGTCAGCCTGTTCTCAATCTCAGTGTCTTTGGTTATATTTTGCTTGTTTGTTTGTTTTGTTGATTAGGTTCCTGTTAAAGGTGAGATCATATGGTGTTTGTCTTTCACCACCTGGCTTATTTTGCTTAACATAACGCTCTCCAGTTCCATCCATACTATTGAAAAGTGTAGGAGCTCCTTTCTTTCTGCTGCATAGTACTCCATTGCGTAAATGTACCATAGTTTTTTGATTCATTAATTTATTGATGGGCACCTAGGTTGCTTCCACCACTTGGCTATTATAAATTGTGCTGCTATGAACATTGGGGTGTATTCTTTTGGATTAGTGTTTCAGGGTTCTTAGGATATAATACTAGCAGTGGAATTGCTGGGTCAAAAGGAAGGTCCATTTTTAGTTTTCTGAGAAAACCCCATATTATTTTCCATAGTTGTTGTACCAGTCTGCATTCCCACCAACAGTGAACTAGGGTCCCTTTTTCTCCATAACCTCTCCAACACTTGTTTGTTGCTTTGTTTATGATGGCCATTCTGACTAGTGTGAAGTGATATCTCATTGTGGTTTTAATTTGCATCTCTCTAATAGCTAGCAATATTGAGCATCTTTTCATGTGTCTCTGGATCCTCTGTATGTCCTCCTTGGAGAAATGTCTGTTCAAGTCCTTTGCCCATTTTTTAATTGGGTTGCTTGTCTTGTTAGAGTGGAGTTGTGTAAGTTCTTTATAGTTTTTGGAGATTAAACCCTTGTCTGAGGTATCATTGACAACTATGTTTTCCCATATAGTTGACCCTCTTTTTATTTTAATACTGTTTTCTTTATCTGTGCAGAAGCTTTTTATTTTGATGAGATCCCATTAGTTTATTCTTTCCTTTATGTCCCTTGCTTTAGAGGACATGTCAGTAAAGATGTTGCTGTGTGAAATGTCTGAGATTTTCCTGCCAATGTTCTCCTCTAGGACTTTAATAGTGTCATGGCTTATATTTAAATCTTTCATCCACCTTGAATTTATTTTTGTGTGTGGTGTAAGTTGGTGCTCAAGTTTCATTTTTTTGCATGTAGCTGTCCAGTTCTCCCAACACCATTTGTTGAAAAGGCTATTGTTACCCCATTTTATGTTGCTGCCCCCTTTGTCAAATATTCATTGACCATAGAGACTTGGGCTTATTTCTGGGCTCTCTGTTCTGTTCCATTGGTCCATGTGCCTGTTTTTATGCCAGTACCAGGTTGTTTTGATTACAGTGACCTTGTAATACAGTTTGGTATCAGATCTTGTGATCCCTCCTACTTTGCTCTTCTTTCTCAAAACTGCAGTAGCTATTTGGGGTTGTTTATGGTTCCACATAAATTTTTGAAGTGTTTGTTCTATGTCTGTGAAATATGCCCTTGGTACTTTAATAGGTATTGCAGTGAATCTGTAACTTGCTTTGGGTAATGTGGACATTTTGATGATGTTAATTCTTCTGATCTATGAACATGGTATATGTTTCCATTTGTTTGTGTCTTCCTTGATTTCTTTCTTCTGTGTTATGTAGTTTTCTGAGTATAGGTCTTTTACCTTCTTGGTTAGGTTTGTTCCTAGGTATTTTATTTTTCTTTTTGCTTTATCAAATGAGATTTTTTTTCTTGATTTCTGTTTCTGATGTTTCTTTGGTGGTATACAAAAATGCCTTTGATTTCTGGATATTGACTTTGTATCCCACTGTTTTGCCAGATTTGTTTATTAGGTCGAGCAGTTTTTTTGGCGGAGTCTACAGGATTTTCTATGTACACTATCATGTCATCTGCAAACAATGACAGTTTTGTATCCTCCTTTCTGATTTGAATGCCTTTTATTTCCTTTTCCTGTCTAATTGCTGTGGCTAAAACTTTCAATAGTATATTGAATAGAAGTGGTGAAAGTGGACAACCTTGTCTTGTTCCTGTTCTTAGTGGAAAAGATTTTAGTTTTTGCCCATTGAAAATGATGTTGGCTGTAGGTCTCTCATGTATGGCCTTTATTATGTTGAGGAATGCTCCCTCTATTCCCACTTTGCTGAGTGTTTTTTATCATAAATGGGTGCTGTAGCTTATCAAATGCTTTTTCCACATCTATTAACATGATCATGTGATTTTTGTCTTTGCTTTTGTTTATGTGATGTATTACATTTACTGATTTGTGAATATTGAACCATCCTTGCATCCCTGGGATGAATCCCACTTGGTCATGGTGTATGATCTTTTCAATGTATTGTTGGATGTGGTTAGCCAATATTTTGTTGAGGATTTTAGTGTTTATGTTCATCAGGAATATTGGCCCGAAGTTTTCTTTCTTTGTTGTGTCTTTAGCTGGTTTTGGGATTAGGATGATGCTGGCTTTATAAAAAGAGTTTTGGTGTCTTTCATCATTTCAGATTTTTTGGAATAGTCTGTGAAGGGTAGAGGTTAGCTCTTCCTTAAATGCTTTGTAGAATTCTCCTATGAAACCATCTGGCCCAGGGCTTTTGTGTGTTGGGAGTTTTTTGATTACTACTTCAATTTCATCTGCTGTTATTGGTCTGTTCAGGCTTTCTGCTTCTTTTTCACTGAGTTTTGGAAGATCATATTTTTCTAGAAATTTGTCCATTTCACCTACGTTTTCAAATTTCTTGGCATACAGTTCTTCACAGTAATTTCTTACAGTCCTTTGTTATTTCTGTGGTGTCAGTTGTAATCTCTCCTCTTTCATTTCTGATTGTGTTTATTTGGGTCCTTTCTCTTTTTTTTCTTGATGAGCCTGCTTAAAGGATTGTCAACTTTGTTTATCTTTTCAAAGAATCAGCTCCTGGATTCACTGATCCTTAGAATTGTGCTTTTAGTCTCTATGTCATTTAATTCTGCTCTGATCTTGGTTATTTCCTTCCTTCTACTTGCTCTGGGCTGTCTTTGTTGTTGTTCCTCTAGTTCTTATAGACGTAGAGTTAGGTTGTTTGTTTGAAATGTTTCTATCTTTTTTAGGTAGGCCTCTATTGCTATGAACTTCCCTCTCAGGACTGCCTTTGCTGTGTCCCATAAGTTTTGGGTTCTTGTGAGTTCATTTTCATTTGTTTCCAGAAACTTTTTGATTTCTTCCCTAATTTCATTCTCGACCCATTCATTGTTTAATAGTATGCTATTCAATCTCCATGATTTTGAGCATCTTGGGGTTTTTTCTTGGGATTGGTTTCTAGTTTCAGTCCCTTGTGGTCAGACAAAATGCTTGATATGATTTCAATTTTCTTGAATTGTTGAGGCTTGTTTTGTGTTCTATCATGTGTTTTGAAAATGTGCCATGTGCATTTGAGAAGAATGTGTATTTAGCTTCTTTGGGATAAAAGGCTCGATATATATCAGTTAAGTCCATTTCCTCTAGGAAATTGTTCAATGCCACAATATCTTTGTTGATTTTTTGTTGGGAAGATCTGCCCATTTTTGACACTGGGGTGTTAAAATCCCCAACTATAATTGTATTGCTGTCAATATCTTTCTGGAAGTCCTCCAAGATTTTCTTTGTGTATTTGGGTGCTCCTATGTTTGGTGCATATATATTTACAATGTTTATGTCTTCTTGGTGGATTCTTCCCTTGAGTATTATGAAGTGACCTTCTGGGTCTCTCTGTATGGTCCTTTTTTGGAAGTGTATTTTGTCTGATATGAGTATTGCTATCCTGGCTTTTTTTTCCCCTTTCTTTTGCTTTGAAAATTTGTTTCCAGCCCTTCACTTTCAGTCTGTGGAGGGCTTTTTTCCTGAGGTGGGTCTCTTGTAGGCAGCATGTGTGTGGGTCATGCTTTTTCATCCATTCAGCTATTCTATGTCTTTTGATTGGAGCATTTGATCAATTTATGTTTAAGGTTATTATTGATAGATATTTATTCATTGCCATTTTTGTGCCTGTGTTCCTCTCTCTCTCTTTTCCTCCCTTTCCTTAAAGCAGTCCCTTTAGCATCTCTTGCAGAGCTGGTTTGGTAGAGGTGTATTCCTTTAGACTTCTTTTGTCTGGGAAATTCCTTATTTGGCCTTCTATCTTGATTGAGAGCCTTGCTAGGTAAAGTAACCTTGGTTGCAGGCCTCTGGTTCTCATTACTTGAAATATTTCTTGCCGTTCTCTTCTACCTTGGAGTGTTTCCATTGAGAAGTCAGCTGCTAACCTTATTGGGGCTCCCTTGTATGTTACTTCCTATTTCCCCCTTGCTGCCTTTAAGATTCTTTGTCTTGGAATTTTGCCATTTTAATTATGATATGTCTTGAAGTGGGTCTCTTTGGGTTCTTCTTGATTGGGACTCTGTGTTTCCTGAATTGTGTGACTTTTTCTCATTAAATTAAAGAAGTTTTCCATTGTTACTTTTTCAAACAGATTTTCTGTCCCTTGCTCTTCTTCTTCTGCTTCTGATATCCCTATTATACGGATATTATTACGTTATCTATTGTCTTGCATTTCTCTTAATCCCTCATCATTCTTTCTGAGCGTCTTTTCCTTTCTTACTCTTTCTGGGTGATTTTTTCTACTTTGTCCTCCAGCTTACTTATCCAATTTTGTGCTTCATCAATCCTCCTTTTCATTCCTTCTACTGTGTTCTTCAGTTCAGAAATTGTATTCTTCATTTCCTCTTAGCCCTTGTTGATAGTTTCTATTTCCTTTTTCATGTTGATAAAGTTTGCAGTGAGTTCATTGTAGTTTTCCTGTAGTTTCTGTTAATTCTCGGTGAGCTCATTGAGCTTCCTGATAACCATTGCTTTGAACTTAGTATCTGATAGGTGAGTTGCCTCTATTTCATTTAGCATTCTTTCTGAGGCTTCCTCCTTTCCTTTCATTTGGGTTTCTTTGTCTTCCCATTGTTTGTGAGACTCTTCTTGTTAGCCTCAGGTTCTTAAATTGATCTGAAGTGGGTCTCTTGTAGGCAGCATATATATGGGTCATGCTTTCTTATTCATTCAGCTATTCCCTGGGTTTATGGTGTGAACTTCTATGGTAGAATACCTGTGAGATTCAGTGGTGCTGTCTCCTTGATCTCCCGAGCTCACTGGTCTTGGGCTGTCGTTTATGTTGGTTCTGTGTTTGTCTTTGGGTTTTGATTGTTGTAAGGTCTTTCTTTGGTGGGTCCTTCCCACCAGCTGGTTAAATGAGGGTCGCTCTGTCCACCACCTCTTGTATTTTGTTGTGTTGGTGTGGGCAGGTTGTACTGAAGCTAGTTCTTAAATATGTACAGGTTTTGAGGATTCTCTCTTGTTCTTGTTCAGTTGTTTGTTCTGGGTAATTTCTCCACTATTTAGTTGTATTTCCAGATAGGTCCTGGATTGAGGTTTGTGTGGTTTCCACTCCCCCCTTCACCTTCTTCTGTTGTTATCTGTTGGTGGTTTCTTTGTTGTTGGGTTTCCTCTTCCAGCAGGTATCCTGATGTTCACCACTTCCACCTACTCTTTTTTGTGATCAGTTGGAGGGGGATGGCAAAATGGTTTAAGACAGCAAGAGAGTATTCTATGATATTTACAGTAGCAGCCAGTAGAAAAGAGATAGAAGATCCTTTGGCTATGTATAGTGTTAACCGTAATCTTCCAGCCAACCAGCCACTTTTCAGAAAGGATGAAAAGAAGATAAGACTCTTGTTGGGGAGGGAAGGATTGTGAGTTGGATCTAGAAAGCAGTGAGGTTGTGGGAGGTCAGATTCTGAAGTAACGTGAGAGGAAAGGATAGTAAATAGGTGTAGTGTGTGAGAGAATAGAGTTAACCACTACAGTAATAGAGTTCAGGAAACCGTGAAGTGGGCTAAGATCTGGAAGGGGTGTTGTGTAGTATTTACAGTTGTATGGAACAGCTATTATTTACAATAATAATGGAGCAACAATCATATGACAGAGTCTATGTGATCTGGATAACAAGAATAGGGAGTATAGGACCTTGACTAGTGTGCTAATGGAACACAAGTGAAGTGAAGGACAGTAAATTAACTATACACTATGAAAGAGAGAATAAGGGAAACCTGTCAAACAATGCGATTTAACCAGCAAAGCAAGGAATACAAAAATACTAATAAAATAAAAGATGTAAGAATAATGAAGAAATAATAATACAGATATGTAGTAACTTGTAGGTTCTCTGTAGTAGCAAAGTGTAATTTGTCTCACTGTCTCAGCTGTTTGGATGGTCCCTCTTTGGGTTCAGCTCTGGTCTTTTCACAGTTCCAGGTTTTTTTGTCTCACTTGTGGGAATTTTAAAAAAAGAAGAAGAAAGGAAGAAGAGATAAAATGGGAAAGAAAGGAAGAAGGGGTAAAATGAGAAAGAAGGAAAGAGAGGAAAAGGGAGTTGAAAGATAAAAAAAATAAGAATAAAAATAAAAAATAAAGAATTACTTAAAAAAAAAAAAGCCTCTTACTGGTTTTAATCTGGCCAAACTGGTTTTGCTAGTCTTGCTGGCTGCAACAGACTGAGGGACAACTGGTTTTGCTTTTCTCCCTTTCTGATTTGCACTCAGTCAGCCTTGGGCATGCACTCTCTCCAGGACCAGCCTGGTGACTCTACCCAGGGCTTTGAGTGTGGGCTCCAAGCCATCCTCACAGCGCACTCTCCCTGGGTTGCGGTCGTGCAAGCTCGGCAAGGCCGCCTCTGGTACCTCAGGTTTGGGTACACACCCTTCCCAGGGCTACTGGGGTGCACATACGGTCTTCTGTGCCACCTCAGGAGTGCTGCCTGGCTGGATGGAGAGAGAGGAGGCTGGAGTGGCTGCTGTAGGAGAATTCCCCAAACAGTTTCTCTTTTTCTTTTTTGAGAAATTCCTCCTACTCAAGCCTGCCGCTCCATAGAGAGGCCTGCCCTCTCACACAGCCCAATTCTCCAACCACACCAGGGAATATCGGGGTCAGGGCAGTCAGGGCTGACTCTCAACTCTCCCCAGCCGGCATCCACAGACTCTGTGGGTATTCGCAGCCTCCGTGTATTTGTCACTTAGTCCTCATTCCCTTCTCCGTGACTTCAAGCAACCAGGTATCTCCTGGTGCTGTTCAAACCTTGTTTGGCAGGAGAGGGAGCCAGTGACCTGGCTCTCTCCCAAGAACCCTGTGGCAAACCTGGCCAGCACCTGGGGCTGCTACCGCCCTGGTTCCCGCACTGGTCCTAGGGACCTTATTGTCCTGAAGCACTCTCCTTACCGTCTGTTTTTTCAATGTCCGCTACAAGTTTTGGTCTCCTATTTTCATATATGCTGAGGTACTGCTGGCTGTTTGCCCTGTTCCTCCGTATCAGCTAGGTTTTTCTCCCGTGTGTAGAGAGAAGTGGAATCTGCTCCCTCCTACCTCACTGCCATCTTCCCTCACTTCTCATTATATGATTTTTATGTTTTATTTTATTTATGTGATATCACATTTATTGATTTGTAAATATTTAACAACCTTGCATCCCCTGAATAAATCCCACTTGATCATGTTGTATGGTCTTTTTAATGTATTGCTGGATCCAGTTTGCTAATATTTTGTTGAGATTTTAGCACCAATGTTCATCAGGGATATTGGCTTACAGTTTTCTTTCTTTGTGGTGTCTGTACCCTGTTTTGTAATTAGTGCAATACTGGCCTCATGAAAAGATCTTGAAAGTCTTCTTCCTTCTTGAATTTTTTGGAATAGTTTGTGAAGGACAGGTGTTAGTTCTTCTTTAAATGATTGGTAAAATTCAGCTGTGAAGCCATCTGGTCCAGGGCTTTTGTTTGCTGGGATGTTTTTGATTACTACTTTGATTTCATTAGTTGTTATCAGTCTATTTTGGTTTTCTGCCCTTTCCTCATTCAGTATCGGAAGATTGTATGATTCTAGAAATTTATCCATTTCATTCAGGTTGTTCATTTCTTGACATATAATTGTTCATAGTACTTTCTTACAATCCTTTGTATTTCTGTGATATCAGCTGTTACTTCCCCTCTTTTGTTTCAGATTTTATTAATTTGGGTCCTCTCTCTTGTTTTCTTGATGAGTCTGGTGAAAGGTTCATCATCTTGTTTATCTTTTCAATGACCGGCTCCTGGGTCTTTTTAATGGTTTTTTGGATTGTCATTTATTTCTGCTCTGCTCTTGATTATGTCTTTCCTTCTACTCACTTTGGACTGTGTTTGTTGTTTTTCTAGTTCTTTTAAGCGTAGGGTTAGATTGTTAATTTAGGCTTTCCTAGCTTCTTGAGGTAGGCCTGTAATACTATGAACTTGCCTCACAGAACTACTTTCACTGTTTTCCATAGGTTTGGGGTTTTGTGTTCATTATGTCCTTTGTTGAGAAGTCTATTTTGTCATATATGTCTTGCTATTGCAGGTTTTTTGTTAGCTTGTTTTTATTTGCATGGAATATTTTTCCACATCCCTTTACTTTCAGTCTATGCAAATCTTTTGTTCTGAGGTGGTTATTTTGTAGATAACATATATCTGGGTCATGTTTACTTATCCATTCCTCTACCCTATTTCAGTGATTGGAACATTTAGTCCATTTGCATTTAAGGTTATTATTGATAGGTACTTGTTTATTGTAATTTTATTCCTTTATACCTTGATTCTTCTTACTCTCTTTATTTCTTCTTCCTAAAGCAGTCCCTTTAACATCTCTTGCAATGCTGGTTTGGTGTTAATTAACTCCTTTTGTCTTTTTTTTTTTAACCTGGGAAGCTGTTTATTTCCACTTCAATATTAAATGATAACTTTGATGGATAGAGTAATCTTGGTTGCACAGATCCTTGCTTTTCATTATTTTGAAAACTTCATGCCAATGCTTTCTGGCATGAGTGTTTCTGTTGAGAAATCAGTTGACAATCTTATTGGAGCTCCCTTATAGGTAACTGACTGTTTCTCTCTTGCTGACTTTAAGAGTCTCTATTTGTCTTCAAACTTTGCCATTTTAATTGTGATGTGTCTTGGTATGGGTCTTTTTGGGTTCATCTTCATTGGGGCCTTCTGTGCTTCCTGTGCTTACGTGTCTTTTTGCTTCACCCATTAGGAAAGTTTTCTGTTGTTATTTCTTCAAATAGGTTTTCTATCCCTTGCCTACTTTCTTCTCCTTCTGGTATCACTACGATGTAAATATTGTTACATTTCATGTTGTCCCAAAGTTCCCTTAAAATATCCTTGTCATTTTTAAGTCTTTTTGCTTTTTGTTGTTCTGGTTGAGTACTTTTTTCCTACCTTGTCTTCCAAATCACTGATTTGATCTTCTGCTTTATCTAGTCTACTTTTAATTCCTTCTAGTGTGTTCTTAATTTCAGATATTGCATTCTTCATTTCTAACTGGTGCTTATTCATATTTTCTATATTATTTTTCATGCTGATGTTCCCACTGAGTTACTTGTAGTTGTTACTGAGTTCCTTTAATATCCTTATAACCATTACTTTGAACTCTATGTCTAAGAAATTGCTTGCCTTAGTTTAATTTAGCACTCTTTCTGGGGATTCCTCCTATTCTTTCGCTTGAAGGTTGTTTCTTTGCCACCCCATTTTAACTGAGTCTTTGTTCATTTCTATGTTTGTTCTGCTTTGCCTCCCTATCTTCATTGGGTGGCCTTATGTGGTAGGAGTCCTATGCAACTTAATGGTGTAATCACCTTGTTATCCTGAGCCAGGTGGTCTAGGAATGCCCCTTGTGTGGGTTATGTGGGCCCTTCTGTTATATTTGGGCACTCATTGTTGTTGGCCCATTTGTTGGTGGGATCTCCCCTCCCATGGGCTGTCTGAGAGGCTCAATTCTCCTCACATTTTTTCCACTATTATACCAGTGTTGACAGAACAGAACAAGACAACCCACAAGGCAAAACCAAAACAAGCAAAAAAAAATGCCACCCTACAACAACAGCAAAATCAATGAAAAAAGATCAAAGAATAATAAATGTGGAATTAAAATTAGTATATTATAAGGAAAAAAGAATATGAGAAGACCAAAGGAAAGAAAAATGATTCTGAGAGGACAGAAGGGAGATAATAACACTAAAGAATAGTAAGAGGAAATTGCCACAAAAGAACAAAAATACATTTTTTAAAAAAAATAAAAGAAAGGGAAGGCAAAATGGAAGAATAAAATATAATATATGAAAGAAAAAATAAAAATCTTGAAGAAAACAATTAAAAATCTATGTGAAAGAAAAAGTAACAAAAATAATGAAAAATAACAAAGTGGAATTCATCTCAGCAGAGTTTAGTGCTTGTCTGCTGGGTTCTCCCTTTGGCTATGACTCTAATGTTTTCTGAAGCTGGTGTAAGCCAATATCAGCTGCTGTCAACACCTAGTCCTAGGCAGCCTATTCAAAGCTGCAAGTGGTCCACAGTTTGTGGCTGTCTCCTCCAGGCTTGGCTGCACCTGAGATGGGCCTTGCTGCTCTGCAAGGCTGGCTTTTTATCAGCACAGGGCCTAGTGGTGGGTTCTAATGTCCAAAGGCACTGCAGCCTCTGCTTCTACTTGTCCTGCTGTTAGTCTAGCCACTGACCCATCTGCTCCTGAGAGGCCTTCTGGTGGAATTGAGAGGATTTGTCCCCTGTATCTCCCTTGGGAGATGTTTTTCAGATCTTAAGGAACACGGTGGGTATGTCCTCCCACCCTATACCGTACATCTGAATCTGTTTCAGAATATTCCCCTGAACTCAGCAGAGCAAAGCCTCTAGTAGGAAAGTGGGGGGCCTCCATAACCCAGAGTTTGGGTCTGCCAGAAACCAGGAGTGCATTTTTGTGGTTCTCTCATTAAAGCCATAGGGAGAAATCCCAGTCTGGTTCCTGAGACAGTGTATGGAATGACTGTGCCATAAAGCCAGTTTCTGACACACCTGAGTCTGCCTATGTTGCTGTATCTTCAGCAAGGTTTAATATGCAAGTTGGAGGAAAGTAAGAAAAAAAAAGATGCAGGGCTGGGAGAACAGGATTCTAGAGGGTGGGGCAAATGGTTTCCCCCAGGGTGAGGTAATTGTTTTTTTCCTGGGAGGGGCTTTCTCTTCTCAAGAAAAATAATGTACATGGTATGGAGGTGTGTCCCAGCACTGGGGACCCAGAAGCCGTTCCCCTCTGCCTCTTCCCAAAGACTCCCACTCCAAACTCTTGTCATGTGACTCCAGACTGAACTGC
Organism: Tonatia bakeri; assembly: GCA_004024845.1. Lineage (NCBI taxonomy): Eukaryota > Metazoa > Chordata > Mammalia > Chiroptera > Phyllostomidae > Tonatia > Tonatia bakeri. The sequence continues at coordinate 23,068 of PVIA01010094.1, forward strand.
TCTCCCTTAGCCCAAGCTCAAGCTGAGTGGCTGCAAATGAGACACCTGTACTGTGGTCCCTTAGAAAATAAGAGAAAAAAGTGGCTTTGTCTCCAGTGGGCTCCATCTCTTTTCAGTGGACAAAACCTCTGCAGTCTTTCACTGCAGCTATGTGCATGGCTGATCCTGGCCCTGGTGCTCTGTGCTTGGGGGCCCATTCTGGGGTTCAGGCTTAAATCCTTTTAGTGGGTAGCTCTCACAGCTGGGCCACAACTTTGGTCTGCACCCAGTGAAAATGGTGCTGGCCCCTTTTGCATCCCTGCCCTTCCTACCAGTTCAAGGTGGTTTCTTTTCATCCTTGGTTAAGTGTTTCCTCTTCAGGTAGTCTTCGTTTGTGTATTTCAAATGGCTGTTCCCCTCTTTTTTTTTTAAGATTTTATTTATTTATTTTTAGAGAGGGAAGGGAGAGGGAGAGATAGAGAGAGAAACATCAATGTGCAGTTGCTGAGGGACATGGCCTGCAACCTAGGCATGTGCCTTGACTGGGAATTGAACCTGCGATGCCTGGTTCACAGCCCGTGCTCAATCCACTGAGCTATGCCAGCCAGGGCGCTGTTCCCCTCTTTATTTTTATATTCGGTTTGGTTCTGGGAGGTGGTGAAAGATCCTCCTACTCTGCTGCCATCTTGTTTCACACCCCTGGTAAAGAGGTGTTTTAGACAGGATGAATTGACTGGTTGGTCTTGACATTAATTGAGACACAAAAGAGTCCACAGGTAAACATGTTTCAGAGTAGTTTTTGGTGACTGAGAATAATACCGCTTTGTAACCAAAGAATTTCAGAGATGATGAGGCTTTGACAATCATCCATTCCTCTCCCCTTTATTTAATAGCTGAGAAAATTAAAGTACCCCAAAGACAATAGTAGATTTTGATTGGGCCACAATTAGGATGAAGGCCAATTGATTCCCAATTAGTTATCTTTCAATTCTTAGTGCTCTATAGGCTCAACTGTATTTCTACACTATCTCATTTAATACACTGATGCAAATACTTTTTTACCAAGTTTGAAATTACATGTGCACTTCATTTATTTATTTATCATTTTATTAATATTAATATTAATGGTGAGGCAAATGGCAGGCATGTGCTAAGTCCTGACAATACATGATAAATAAGAACTTTCTTGACCCAAAGAAGCTCATTGTTTGGTGGGGGAAATAATCACACAATGGTGAGAAGGATGGTCCCTTACTCAGCCTGGAAGAGTGAGACTTTGGCATCAGGTTGAGTCTTAAAAGATGCTGGTGTTTTGGCACTAAAGGGAATGGACAGATAGGTAGCTGACAAGGCATAGATTTATGTCCCTGCTCTGAGTAACTGACTTGGGTTATCTGAGTTTCAGTTTTACACCTGTTAAATGACAATAATAGCACTTACTGGACAGCATTCTTGGGGGATTAAATGGGTTAAATGCATGAAGTCCTCTTGCAGATGCCTTTCCTTTTTGGAGAAAGTTATTCTCTGATCACAAGGCACTGTGAATGAAATTGTCAGGTAGATGCAGGCCTCTGGATATCATCAGTCCCTTTCCTTTCTCTTGGCAATTTCTGGTCCATATAAGAAATAGGAAATAGACATGGGAGTTAGAAACAAATGAAAACATTACCTTAGTTACTGGTAAACTAGACTAGAAAGCCGTATTGCAGAACATCCGGAAAACTGCAATTTCTCTTCAGATTCAGAGCCTGAAGAGTGACATATTTAAATTTTAATATAAATCAGTTAAAGATAATATAATAAAATGGAAACATTTGGGCAAGACAGCAAGATATCTCTGCACATATGCACATATGCACATACTGGAATGAATTGGCTACATGGTAGTTGTGGTAGCTTGTAGTGCTCAGAGAAAATATTTTATTTTCTCTTCCATTTGTTCCCCTACTTGATATGGTTTATACACCTCTGTCCTACTAAACTTAGGAGCAAGAACACAAATAGTATTGACAATGAGGTGTGGTGAAAGTGGCATGTATTACTTGCTGGAATAAGCTTTAAAAGCTTGTGTGTGGTTTTCCTGTCTCTCTTTCCTCTGCCACCAGATAAAGACTACTTTATAAGCTTGGATCTTGAGGTGAAGATCATGTGGAGCAGAGAAGTGACTGACTCTTGATACATATGCACCTTGGCCACAAATAAAACTGTGTTATAAAACACTAAAATTATTGAGTTATTTATTACTGCAGCAAAACTTAGCCTGTTCTGACTGATCAGTAGTTATTAAATCATACTGTATATACTATTATTATTTAGCCCAGTGAGTCATATTTCTTTGTTAAATCCTCACTTGTTTAGATTTTGTGGTTTAGGAGGGGCTTCCTTTTTTGGCTTGTTTTTGAAATTTTGCATATCAGGAATTTTGCATGGCTACTCCTTATTTATCAAAACAAGGCATGATGAAAATAAACATCTAATTTATCTAATTTCTTGCAGTATATTTTTCATACTTTCCTGTATTTGAATTTTCTACTCTAATAAGCAACATATAAGTTTGTGATGTTTATCTTACAGCTTAGTCTTTGTCTTTGATGTATCACTAAACAAAGTCAAGGATCGCATCTACTATGTGTTGTGTCCCTGCCTAGGGCACACAAAATACCTCCTAGGAAGTGCAAAAAAGAATGTAGTCAAATGACATATTTAGCATCCAGTGAGTTTTATAAGAAGTTCTGATTTTAGAATTTTGAATAGTACAATTTAGCTGTTTAATATAAATTCACATAATTAATAAATAATGATCATACAGAATAGCTTCTAAAACCAGATTGAATTAGAGAAAAGAATAGAGACAGAATCAGCCTTATCGTCTTCACACAGGAAAAAAACAAGATTTTGAGTCACTTCTGTAGTTTATAGTGTTGCCAACCACAGGGCCTGGCTGGGAAATGAGTCCACCCTCCAACCAATAACAGCAATTAAACATCAAGTGTTCAAGGGGCTGTGAATAAATGCAAAAGAAACAGGAAGGACAGATTTTATTCTTGATAAAATTAAATCAGAGATAAGACCTCTTATATGGAAGGACTGTGATCATTTGCAAATGGCATAAATACTGCAAACTATATATCAGAAATTGCTGACAGGATTTAGAATTAATGGTAGGAAGTATTAAATGGGAAAAGGATTAATATGATATTACAAAATACATTAAAAAGTGATCTAAGCTGGCCTCTGCATTGTCACTATACACAGATTACAGCTGAAGGACAGCATTACTATAATTAGGGAAAATCCCATTGGAAATTAGCAGACTCAGTACAATGTAAATGTTTTTTAATGACTATAGAGATCCTGTAAATGATATTCTCATTAATGATGCTAACTGTGTAGACTAACACTTCTTGTCACATTCAACAAGATCAAAGTTCTGCAAGAATTGTTTCAATTAAATTTCAATCTATGAGGAAAAAGAGAGCAATACAATTAAGGACCACATACCCAGATGTAGGCATAAGTGCCTTCAGCTACTATACTTAAGGATCACACTCAAAGATGAGCATTGTTTTACTTTGCAAAGTTTACATGATTTGAGGCAGTGCTGTCTGATAGAATGTTCTGTGACATGGCAACGTTCTCTGTCTGTGTTATCACAGTAGCCCCACACGGCTGTTGAGCAATTGAAATGTAGCTAGTGCAAAATGAGCAACTGATTTTTAAATTGCATTCCATTTTATTTAATTAATTAAAATTTAATTTTAAATAGCCATATGTAGTTTCAATCTACTGTATTAGACAGTATAGGTTAGTAGGGGTGTCAAACTCACTTTCACTGGGGATTTCAACATTAATTCTCAAAATAGCCCTATTCTTTTGCTCTTAGTTGTGTAGCATAATTTTCATTTGTCTAGACATCTACATTGCAGACCTCAGGAGTCTATCAGGGTTCTTCCTTCAGCATAGGACACTTGCTTGAGCTGAGAACCCAGCTCTCTCTGAAGCTCTGCTTCTTTTTCAGTTAAGTCCTGTGACTGACTTTGTATGTCTGTCCTCTGGCTGCTGGAAATGTGTTGTCTCTTTAAATGCTGCCCTCTGACTCTTACACTTTGCTCCAAATTGTTGATTAATAGATTTGACTGAGTGTGACGGGTTTTCTCTTCAGTGAATTGGTGTCACTTAAGAACAGTCATCACATTTCATAGTCCTTATAGTTGCTGTTTCTTCCTGATTTCTAAAAGTCAAGGCATTGTACCAGCTAGTGCTTCTCTTTGCCTGTATCCCTTTCTAGTCCACAACCTTCTGTTCAGGCTGGGGAAAAGTAGGTTTATAATTGTTTGTATGGAAAATTATACAGTAATTAATAATTACACTAGAATGAACTATGTTTTGCATGCTCATAAATGTAAACCTACTTTTGCCCACTGCCTTGCCACCCTTCAAGGCTAGGCAGGTTCATGATATTTGTGCAGACAGAAAATATGTTCATGGAGCCATTGGGATGTCTGGCATGCCTTTATTTATGGGTGGGCAAGCCATGCATGTTGCAAGCTGCGTGTCTATCTGCATGTCTCATGTCATGGCCCTTGCTCCCCAGTGTGGCCCCCATTGTGGCACCTGTCTCCTTGTGTGTCTCTCATCATCACCCCAGGAGGGAGTCCCTACCTGTTTAAGTACTAGAGGGGAACAAAGCTGGCAAGATGCCAGAACATCACATACCATAACATAATTCTGCACATGTAAGCTCACTTCATGTATTGGTAACAGTTTATAGGACCCAGTCTCAAGGCTATGGGAACACTACTTATCAGGCCCCTCCAATGCTATGGGAACACTGCTTCCCTTAGCTACCCAGACACTTGGGTGAGGAAGCCAGACTGCCTCCACTTACCCTATACCCACCCTGTCTGTATTCTCTTGCTTTCCCTTTGTTTCTGGCAATGAGTCAGATCTGCACTGACTGGTAGATGTACCTCTCCAGGTGAAGATATCAGTTGTGAATGTTCTCAGCCAACACTCACAAAGCTGGGGTTGGGGATGAGTGGTTTGTGTGTGTGTTTACATCAAATAGTAAATGTCTTCTGGGAAGGACACCAACATCATCCACTATAGCAGGAACAGCACAAGCTTACATGCTTCCTTGGTAGGGTTTCCAGCAAAGTAAGTTGAAGGCTTCACCGGGGGCCGAGGACTAACTCATCCCTGCACACCTCACTACGTGGCTATGCTCACATAACCATTCATTCTAGAGATAATTACAGAGACCCATTATGTTGTAGGACTAACTGGTACTCTGTGAATACAGTAGTGATTAAGTTTACAGATAGTGAGCAATAGAATTGTAAGTGGACCATTACAGGAAAATGTAAATAGGTACTGTCAAAGTGATGTGGATCTGTGCAAGCAGAGAAGGGAGAGACTAGGAGTCAGGAGCTAAAAAAAGTCCCCAGAAAAGTAATGTGTACTAGGGAGTACAAGATGGTAAGGGGTTAGTCAGTAGAATTTTCTATTTACATAGCACTCAGATACCTCAGTCCTAATATACAAACAATTGGTTTTGATTGTACTATAATTTAGGGGAATGCTCAGATTAAGATCTTGCAAAGACTAAGGAATATAATCCAATGTCTCGTTCCAGTGATCTGTGTTTGGCCTTCTGATTCTGTAATGCAGTGTGTTCCTCTATTGACTTGAACAGAGAAGATTATGCAGCTTCTGTTCACTCAGCATTAGTATTCAAAGACACCTCAGATGAACCAAAATCCATTTCACACAAGGAATTAATGCTTATAACATATAGGAGGGTGATGCCTCAGTTTCCTCTTACACAGAGGTAATTTGGACAACAGACATTTATGTTCTCATGAATCTCCTTCCATGGACTTAGCTGAGAGGTAATGAGGTTCCAGTGTGATGGATTTTCTCCTGAGTTAGGGCTGGAAGTTTATTATAACACAAAGAAAAAACTATTATCAATTTACTAAAAAATACTCAGTTGTGAGATTGAAAACATCTTCTATAGTGCCTCGCTCTTCAAGTTCCCTCTGCAATTAGTTAACATTCTCAAAGATGTCTGTTCTCCATTTGCACTAATAGGGTGGCTGATTGGATTTGTTCATTAAATGGGCAATGTCAAAGTCCATCTTTTGAAAGCACTGTTAGAATTAATTGGGAAGTACGTCAAGGCTTGAATCTGGTAACTCAGCTTTGGAAATGAACAACTTTGTCTATCAGATGTTCTTTGTAGAGAATACAGATGAATGCAGGTAAAAAAAATTACCATATTTTTTTTCTTTCTGTTTTGGGAGTACCTGAAAATCTTTCCCTCACTTTCTTTTAATTATTATTATAATTTTTAAAAAAGTGAGACTTCTCTCCTAGTACCAAGGGATGCGTAGATAAGGGCATTTTAAACTTTACTATGGTCATAATGTTGTTTATTTCAGTAATATGATAATAAGCTAACTGGCAAAGTAAGGAATTTTATTCTAGCTTTATAAAATCTTAGATTGATCCTTTCTAGTCTCCACTAATGCATCACAGATGAGAAAACACCTTGAGAAATAAGCTGCTATCTTGCAAGTCATGAAACAGTGTGCTTTAAACCAAAAACTCTATGCGCTGACTCCCTTAAATTGTAATTCTTAGGTGTTTAAGACCTGAAAATGGGAGATTATTCCTTTCATCATTTCACCTAATGACCCTCCCTCAACATTTAGTTTTACTCTTCGGACTCCTTGGAGTCTATGTGTGTTCATTCTTTCTAAGTTTTACTTTCTGGTCCTTCCTCATATTCTTAACATCTCAATTTTGTAGTGCTTGCAGGCTCCTAAATCCTTCACTCTTTTCTATCCTCTTTTCTCTTAGATATATTTGATCCCAAGGTAATTGGGTACTTGCATTTAGTCCCATAGTTTTTAATTATTTCTTAAATGTTGATCTACAAACATATATTTCTAGCCCTGATGTCTAGATCTATCTTGACTACTACAGTTTTATACCCAACAGTCCCTTTGACATTCTTACTTGGATATTTTTTATTTTTTAATAAATTTTATTGATTATGCTACTACAGTCGTCCCATTCCTTTCCCCCACCCCCATTTTTTAGTCTATGGCCATACCACCTTGAATGTGCCCGATCTTGTCTGATCTTACTTAGGTATTTAATAGTCACTTCAAACTTAGAATGTCTGAAATTGAATTTTTAATTCTTTACCCTTTAAATAATCTACCTGCTTAGTCTTTACCTAATGGCACATTCTTCATCTAGTTGCTCAGGATAAAAGTCTAAAGGTTATACTTGATTCTTCCTTTTTTTTCTTTACATTTTTTTTTTTCATATAATTCATGAGCATTCCTGGTTCTGGTGTGTAATACATATCTGGCATGTAACTTCTCTTCACAACTTTATGCCCCCATTACTTCTTGCATATCCTTTTTTATGCTTCCAGATTTCCTGCCACCCTCTACAACCTATATCTTACAGAACAGTTAGAGTAATTCCCGGGAAGCGTAACTTTAACTATTTTACTCCTTTTCTTAAACCCTTTATAACAGGTTGTTAGAAGGAACAGTTGGCTGAGACTTTAAGGCAACAAACAACAAAGGGAGTCAGAAGACAGAACACATTTAGGTATTTAGAAATTGGCAGCCAAAAGCAGTTACATAATTCTAAAATACATTTATCCACATCAAGAGTATAAAACATTGATTGAGACAAGAGGAAGACTCACAAAGAGGATTTTTGAAGAGGTGTGCTCTGAATAGAACCTGACTATGTGTCCCATCTCCAATTATCAAATGTGGGTGCCTCCATGAGACTATTTATAGATTTTAATATAAAATGTCCACAGAATGAATGAAATGATAGAGTTTTCTTTTCTTATATTTTATTCCCACCTGAGAAATTTAAATGGCTGAAGCTGGATATCCTAGTTGCTGCTGCTGGAGTCAAGCTCACTGCACTGAGTTTAGTCTATCCAAGCAAAGTGCAACAGGACAAAGAATTTGTGTGTGTTTCACATGGACCAGATATGGGCCATGTAGGAGATGGAGCTCTCCTAATACTGTTTTAAACACTGCCCAGCAGGCATAAAAGCAGACACACGGACCAATGGAACAGAAAAGAGAACCCAGAATAAACCCAAGTCTCTATGGTCAATTAATATTTGACAAAGGGGGAAGCAACATAAAATGGAATAAAAATAGCCTCTTCAACAAATGGTGCTGGGGAGCTGGATAGCTACAGGCAAAAAAAATGAAACTCAATCACCATCTTACAACATGCACAAAAATAAATTCAAGGTGGATAAAAGACAACTATAAGTCATGATACCATTAAAGTCCTAGAGGAAAACATCAGCAGGAAAATCTCAGATATTCAAGATCTCAACATCTTTATTGATATGTCCCCTAAAACAAGAAACATAAAGGAAAGAATAAACAAATGGGATCTCATCAAAATAAAAAGCTTCTGCATGGCTAAAGAAAACAGTGTCAAAATAAAAAGAGAACCAAAGGTATGGGAAAACATATTTGCCAATGATACCTTAGACAAGGGTTTAATCTCCAAAATATATAAAGAACTTACACAACTCCACTGTAAGAAGACAAGCAACCCAATTAAAAAATGGGCAAAAGACTTGAATAGACACTTCTCTAAGGAGGACATACAAAGGACCTAGAGACATATGAGAAGATGCTCAGCATCACTAGCCATCAGAGAGATGCAAATTAAAACCACAGTGAGATACCACTTCCCACCAGATAGAATGGCCATCATAAACAAATCAACAAACAAGTATTGGAGAGGTTGTAGAGAAAAACGGACCCTAGTACACTGTTGGTGGGAATGCAGACTGGTGCAGCCACTGTGGAAAACAGTATGGATTTTCTCAGAAAACTAAAAATGGAACTGCTTTTTGACCCAGCAATTGCACTGCTGGGATTATTCTCTAAGGGCCATGAAATACCAGTCAAAAAGAACCTATGCACTCCAATGTTCATAGCAGCATAGTTTACAATAGCCAAGTGTTGGAAGCAACCTAGGTGCCCATCAGTAAATGAATGGATCAAAAAACTATGGTACATTTACACAATGGAATTCTATGCAGCAGAAAGAAAGAAGGAGCTCCTACCCGTTTCGACAGCATGGATGGAAGTGGAGAGCATTATGCTAAGTGAAATAAGCCAGGCAGTGAGGGACAAATGCCATATGATTTCACCTTTAACTGAAACATAATCAGCAAAAGAAAAAAGCAAACAAAATGTAACCAGAGACAGTGACATTAAGAACGATTTAACAATAGCCAGAGGGGAGGGGGACGAGGCAGTAGGGGGAAGTGTTTTCAGAAACTACTATAAAGGACACACGGACAAAACCAAAGTGGAGGATGGAAGCAAGGGAGGAAGGTGGGTTTGGCTGGGGTCAGGGACAATGGTGGGGGAAAATACAGGCAACTGTAATTGAACAACAATAAAGTAATTAAAAAAAATAAATCCTAAGCCCTGGCTGGCGTAGCTCAGTGGATTGAGCGCGGGCTGCGAACCAGGCATCGCAGGTTCGATTCCCAGTCAGGGCACATGCCTAGGTTGCAGGCTATGTTCCCCAGCAACCGCACATTGATGTTTCTCTCTCTCTCTCTCCCCCTCTCCCTTCCCTCTCTAAAAATAAATAAATAAAATCTTAAAAAAAAAATAAATCCTGTCAAGTAGCATTGTCATAAGTAATAATGAGACTGAGGGGGAAACAACTAGACAGAAGAAAGTACATCTCCCACAACATAGAAATTGGAGTCAAATATACCTGTTGTGTTCTCTGAGGACACTACTCTGTGTCCATGGCAGTGTTAATGAGATAAAGAATCAGCTTTAACATCTGCTAAGCTCAGAAAGTGGGAGTCATCTTACATCAGTTATAATTAAGTTAGAAGTTTTCTTTTTTCTATTTTTTTCCTTTTGATCACACTTCTTTAAATCTGGTAGGGTCAGAAGCTTAGGTTATAAAAAATGGAGGGGGGAGGGGAAGTTAAATCTTAAGTCAAAAAAAGGGAAAAGAAAGACTGTTATAACTTTCATGGAGCATAGATTTCTCATTTACACAAGGCCACAACTGAGAATGAAGAATTTTAACTTTATTACTATTATTTGCCTCACTTTGTTGAGATATAATTGACACATATCATTCTGTCAGTTTTGGGTGTTCAGTGTAAGGATTTGATACACTTACATATTATGAAATGATTACCGCAATATGGTTAGTTCACCTCTCCATCAGCTTACGTAATTATCTTTTGCAAAAACCAATGTCAAAGAAGGTATTTTCCTATTTTTTCCCCTAGGAATTTTATGGTTTCAGCTCTATGTTTAAGTCTTTGATAAATTTCAATTGAATTTTTGTAAGTGGTGTAAGATAGGAGTCCAATTTCATTCCTCTGCATGTGATTATCTGGTTTTCCTGGCACCATTTTTTGAAGAAACTACCAATTCCCCATTAAGTCTTCTTCTATCTCCTATCAAATAGTAGTTGATATACATGAGGGTATATACATGAGGGTTTATTTCTAGGCTCTTGATTTTGTTCCATTTATCTATGTGTTTGTTTGTATGCCTCTGCCATACAGGAAGTGTGATGTCCCTGACTTTGTTCTTTCTAAAAATTGCTTTAGCTGTTTAGGGTCTTGTGTGGTTCTGCATAAATTTTAGGATTGACTTTTTCTATTCCTGTCAAAAATGTCATTGGAATTTTTATAGAGATTGCATTGAATCTGTAGATGGCTTTGGGTAATATTATATTTTAACAATATAAATTCTTTCAATCCAGGAACATAGAATGTATTTTCATTTTTTTGTGTGTGTCTTCTTTAATTTCTTTTATCAAAGCCTTTCAGTTAGTTTTCAGTGTACAAATTTTTCACCTCTTTGGTTAATTTTTTCCTATTTTATTGTTTTTCATGCCAAATGAAATTGTTTTTACTATTCCTGATTTATATATTTTTTAAATTTTTATTACCTTGCCTGATTTTGCTCGATAGGATTCTAGTACTATGTTGAATAAGAGTGGTGAGAGTGGGCCCTTGTCTTATTCCAGTTTTTAGGTAAAACACTTTCAGATTTTGACTGGTATGTATGATGTTAGCTGTGGGCTTGTCATTTGGGCCATTTTTTTTTTTTTGAATGTTGAGATATGTCTTTCTATACTCAATATGTTGAGAGTTCTTATCTTGAAAGGAGGTTATGTGTTGTCAAAAGTTTTGTATTTTCTGCATCTATTGAGAAGATTATATATCTTTAGCTTTACTTTATTAATGTGGTATATTGTGGGAGGCTGCTCTGCATGGCGTGGGCACAGCTCCCCCTGGGAGATGCACAGGACCCACACCCACGGATAGGTTTTCCTGTGGGGAATCAGGCCTGCAATGTACTTAGGCCACCGTGAGTCTTGCTTTTTGCCAGAACTCCCTCACGCTGAACTGAGGACATTCACTGCAAAGCAACTTCCTAAAAACCATGCTAAACCTTCCAAGGATGAGTGTAACCGGTCCAACTACTTTTGCCTTTTCATTTGCAAATATCCCTCTTCTGTGATTGTGATTACCAGTGTCCTCTCCTTTCTTTTCTGTGTAAGATAACCGCCTAAAGCTAGCCTGTGCATAGTTAATGAGGATATTCTTGTAGTGTGCCAGTAAGACAATAAAAACTCATTGGAGTGAGGGCCAAGGCTTTTGCTCCCCTTGAGAGAAAAGCCATGCTGTATCTTTTCCTCCACAGGACTCGGTAGTCTGTGTGAATTTGTCTGATATTTCATCCACAATGATGTGGATCCCATGAGCCGGGGTCCGCATCTGTATAATCACATTTACGTCTTTGTCTATGTTCAATCATTTTTGTATCCCAGAGATAAATCCCACTTGATCATGGTGTGTGATTTTTTTAATGTACTCTTGAATTTGGTTGACTAGTACTTTGTTGAGAATTTTTGCATCTATATTCATCAGGGATATTTTGCTGTAGTTTTCTTTTCTTCAGTCTCCTTTTCTGGCTTTGGTATCAGGTTAATACTGCCTTTGTCAAATGAATTTGGAAGTGTTTCCAAGTTCTCAGAAGATTTGAGAAAAATTGTTGTTAATTCTTATTTAAATGTATGGTAAAATTTAATCAATGGTAAATTTGGTCCTGGGCATTTCTTTGTTGGGAGTTCTCTGGTTACTGCTTTAGTCTCCTTACTCATCACTGGTCTGTTCGGATTTCCTATATTTTCATGATTCACTCTGGTAAGTTGTGTATTTCTAAGAGCCTAACCATTTCTTTTCAGTTATACAGATTTTCTTGGTGTATAATTATTCCTAATAGTCTTGTATATAATCCTTTGTATTTCAGTTATATCAATTTCAATGTCTTCTTATTCATTTCTGATTTCATTTATTTGAATTGTCTCTTTTTTTCTTAGTTTACACAAACATTTGTCAGTTTTGTTACTTAAAAAAAAACAGCTCTTAGTTTTATTGATCTTTTCTATTAATTTTCTGGTCTCTTTCATTTATTTCAGCTCTGATCTTAATTATTTTTCTCCTGCTAACTTTGAGCTCAGTTTGTTTTCATTTTTCAGTTCTTTGAGGTGCAAAGCTAGGTAGTTTATTTGAATCCTTTTTTAAACTCATTGCTACGAACATCTTACTTAGAAATGCTTTGAGGCACCCCATAGGTTTTATGTGTTGTGTTTCCATTTTTGTTTGTTTCAAGATATTTTTTAATTTCCCTTTTGATTTCTTCTTTGACACATTGGTTATATAAAGTATGTTACTTAATTTCCACAGATTTGTAACTTTTTTCATCTTTCCCCCTGTTACTGATTCTAGTTTCACACCATTTTGGTCAGAAAAAATACTTGCTATTATGTCAATCTTCTTACATTGGCTAAGACTTCTGTTTGACCAAACATGTGATAGCCTGGATAATGTCATACATGTGCTAGAGAAGAATGTGTGCTCTGCTATTGTTAGATGGAATATTCTGTGTATGTCAGTTGGGTCCATTTGGACCAAGTATTATTCAAGTCCAGTTTCTCCTTATTGATAATATATCATCGTAAAGTGATGTAGTCATTGTTGAAAGTAGAGTATTGAAGTTTCCTATTATTATTATATTTGTTGTCTATTCCTCTCTTCATATCTGTTAGTATTTGCTTAATGTAGTTAAGTGTGCCAATGTTGGGTACATATATGTTTATGGCTATTATATCCTCTTGATGAATTGACCTCTTTATCATTATATAAGACCTTGTCTCTTGTTATAACATTTGAGTTTAAGTCTGTTTTGTCTGATATAATACAATTACCCTGCTCCCTTTGATTTTCAACTTGCATGGAATATCTTTTCTTATCCCTTTAGTTTGAACCTGTTTTTCCTTAAAGTTTAAGCGAGTCTCTTGAAGGAAACATGTAGTTGGGTCTTGTTATTTTATCCGTCCAGGCACTCTATTCATTTTGATTGGAGAATTTAATCAATTTATGTTTAGAAAATTATAGATATAGATGTCCAGGTGTTCCAGTAGCATTTCTTGAAAAGACTACCATTGCTCTATTATATTGTCTTTGTTACTTTGTCAAAGACTATATTTACATATGTTTATTTCCGGGCTCTCTATTCTGGTTCATTGATCTATTTGTCTAGTCTTACCTCAGTACCACTGTCTTGATTATTTTAGCTTTTTAGTAGTTATTGAGGTCAGGTAGTGTCAGTCTTCCAACTTTGTTTATTTTCTTCAATATTAGTTTGGCTATTCTTGATCTTTGCCTCTCCATATAAACTTTAAAGTCTGTTTGTCAGTATGTATAAAATAACTTGTCGAGATTTTGATTCTGATTGAATTGACTCTATAAATCAAGTTGAAATGAATGGACATCTTGATAATATTGAGTCTGCCTGTCCATAAAAATGGAAGAGGTCTGCATTTATTAAGTTGTTTTTTGATATTTTTCATCAGAGTTTTATAGTTTTACTCATATAGATTTTGTACACATTTAATTTTATGATGTGCTAATGTAAACGGTATTGTATTTTTAATACTAAATTCCTCTTGTTGGTATACAGAAAAACAATGGACTTTGCACATTGACTTTTTATCTTGCAACCTTGCTGTAATCCTTTATTAGTTTTTTAATTTATAATTTAAATTTTCTACAAAGATGATCACGTCCTGTGTGAACAAAGACAATTTTCTTTCTTTCTTCCCAATGTGTATGGCTTTCTTTCCTTTCTTGTCTTATTGCATTAGCTAGGACTTCCAATACAATGGTAAAAAAGCACAGTGCGAGGGGAGAAAACTGTACTTGAACAATCATTTAAATAAAATGGAAAGGAAAAAAAACAACACAGTGAGAAGTGACATAGTGGCCTTGATCCCAATCTTAGGGGAAAGCTTTTAGTGTCTCAGTGGTAAATATGATGATCACTGTTGATTTTTTGTTGTTATTTTTTATTAAGTTGGGAAAGTTACTCTCTAATCCTAGTTTGCTGATAGTTTTTTTTAGTAATAAATGGGTGTTGAATTTTGTCAAATGCTATTTCTGTGTCTATTGATATAGTCATGTGATTTTTACTTTTTAGCCTGTTGATGTAATAAATTACTGTAATTGGGTTTTGAGTGCTTAACTAGCCTTGCATATTTGGGATAGTTCCCACTTGGTTGTGTGGTATAATTCTTTTCATACATTGTTGGATTCTACTTTGTCCTCTTTTCTTGCCATATCTTTGTCTGGTTTTAGTATTAGGGTAATGCCATCCTCATAGAATGAATTCAGAAGTATTCTCTGGACTTCTGTCCTTTGAAAGAGATTATAAAGAACCGGTAAAATTTCTTCCTTAAAGGTTTGGTAGAATTCACCAGTGAACCCATCTGGGCCTATTGGTTTCTGTTTTGGAAGGTTATTGAGTAATGATTCAATATCTTTAAGAGACATAGGCCTATTCTGATTATTTTATTTCTTCTTGTATGTGTTTTGAAAAAAGGCTCTTTCATTCCATCTAGGTTATCAAATTTGTGGGCATATTATTCCTTTAATATTCTTTTAATGTCTATAAGACCTAAAATGATGTCCTATCTTTTATTTCTAATATTAATAATTGTATGCTTTCTCTTTTTCCCTAGTTATCTTGACTAGAAGCTTATTAATTTTATTGCTCTTTACAAAGAATTAGCTTTTGGTTTTGTTGACTTTCTGTAATGATTTACTGTTTTCATCTTCATAGATTTCTGCTCTAATTCTCAATATTTATTTTCTTCAGCTCATTTTGAATTTACTTTGCTTGTCTTTTTTTTTTCATTTCCTAAGGTAGAAAGGTAGATATTGATTTTAGATCTTCTTTTCTAATATGTACTTTCAATGCTATAAATTTTAAAGCATTGTGTATGTTGTATCCCATAATATTTAACAAGTTGTGTTTCCATTTTTCTTTACTTAAAAATATTTTAAAATTTGTCTTGAGATTATTTTTTTTCATTGTAAGTTATTTAGAAGTGCATTATTTAATATCCATGTATTTTTTAGTTTTCTATTTATCATTCTATTTTTCTCTATGTTAATTTCATTTTAGTCTGAGAAAAAATACTGGAGGACTTCCAATCTTTTAGATTTGTTCAGGTGTATTTTATGGCCCAGAGTGTGGTCTATCTAGGTAAATGTTCTATGTAAACTTCAAAAGAATTTGCATTTTTATGCATCTGGTTGTGGTCTGTAAGTGTCAATAATATCCAGTTGATTGATGGTGTTGTTGAGGTCAACTACACCCTTGCTGATTTTCTGGTTGGTGGATATGTCTATTTCTGATAGAGGGATGTTAAAGTCTCCAACTATGATGGTGAACTCATATCTTTCTTCTTACATTTCTGTTAGTTTTTGCCTCATGTAGTTTGATGTTGTGTTCTTAGATGCACATATATTCCTTAAAATTTTTTTGTCATTTCTTTGCCCTCCTTTCTTCCTTTTTACTTTTCTTCTTTCCTTGCTTGCTCTTTCTCTGATGTTTTAAAGTAAGCCCTTGCCATCATGTCATTGCACATCTTTTTCTAAAAAAACTCTAAATAACTACATTATTACATTGAAGAAAAATATGTTCTATCTAGTCCATATCTCATTTCCATGAACAATTTATTTGAATAAAAATTTGAACAAGTTGTTTGCATTTTCTTATATTTCTTAAGCTTTATTTAAAGAGGAATCCTCCTCCATCCCCTCTCCCCAACCCCATGCTATTGACATGATAAAAACTAGATCATCATCCTGAAGAGTATCCTACAGTATTATTTTTAATCCTATTATTCCTTTTGCATTCCCACAGCATTAACTAGCTGTGAGTCTTTTATAAAATTGAGTTATCTTTTATAAACTATTTGATTATCCTAATACATAGTACGTATAAGAAAGATGGGATGCGTATTTATTTCTGTCCCTTTTTGTATTTTATAACAATTTTCAGAATGATGACTCTTGCATCCAGCAAAGATAGCCAAGATTTGTGTGAATATTAGCGTAAAATCATGGATTTTTAGATATTACATGTGTTTCAATCTATTGCTGCCATTGTTCTTATTGAGCTCATTTTATCTCACTTACTTGGTAATCTCTATAGACACAACAAGAAGGTTGGGCTCATGTCGTATCTTTTCTAGCAAATGCCTTAAATCAACCATTTCTTAAAAAAATTTTACATTATTTATGCATCACTTGTATTATTTGTCCTTTAAGATTATTCATTGTTCTCCTAGACCTTTGCAGTTAACAAAGCTAAAAAATAGGTCATTTAGAAAACAGTATTAAACTACAAATTCATACTGATATTTCTGAATCAAAGATTACAGATATTAACTTAAGTTTTTTTGGCAATTGCATTATTCTTTTTAATTTTTTAAAAAATTTTAATTGTTGTTCAAGTACAGTGTTCTGCCTCTTACCCCCATCCTAACCCACCCCCAACCCTCCTCACCTCCCTCCCATTTCCACCCCTGCCTTGTTATTGTCTATGTGTCCTTTATACTTGTTACTGTAAACCCTTCCTCTTTCCCCCTGAAATTCCCTCCCTTCTCCCCTCTGGTCACTTTCAGCCTGTTCCCAATTTCAGTGTCTTTGGTTATATTTCGCTTGTTTGTTTGTTTTGTTGATTAGGTTCCCATTAAAGGTAAGATCATATGGTATTTGTCTTTCACCACTTGGCTTATTTCACTTAGCATAATGCTCTCCAGTTCCATCCATGCTTTTGCAAAGGGTAGGAGCTCCTTCTTTCTTTCTGCTGCATAGAATTCCATTGTGTAAATGTATCACAGTTTTTTGATCCATTCATTTACTGATGGGCACCTAGGTTGCTTCCAACACTTGGCTATTGCAAATTGTGCTGCTATGAACATTGGGGTGCATAGATACTTTTGGATTGGTTTTCAGGGTTCTTAAGATATAATCCTAGCAGTGGAATTGCTGGGTCAAGAGGCAGTTCCATTTTTAGTTTTCTGAGAAAACCCCATATTATTTTCCATAGTGGTTGTACCAGTCTGCATTCCCACCAACAGTGTACTAGGGTCCGTTTTTCTCTACAACCTCTCCAATACTTGTTTGTTGATTTGTTTATGATGGCCATTCTGTCTGGTGTAAACTGGTATCTCATTGTGGGTTTAATTTGCATCTCTCTGATAGCTAGCAATACTGAGCACCTTTTCATGTGTCTCTGGATCCTCTGTATGTCCTCCTTGGAGAAATGTCTGTTCAAGTCCTTTGCCAATTTTTTAATTGGGTTGTTTGTCTTCCTGGAGTGGAGTCGTGTGAGCTCTCTATATAATTTAGAGATTAAACTCTTGTCTGAGGTATCATTGGCAAATATGTTTTCCCATACAGTTGGTTTTCTTTTTATTTTAATACCGCTCTCTTTTGGCATGCAGAAGCTTTTATTTTGACTAGATCCCATTTGTTTACTCTTTCCTTTATGTCCCTTGCTCTAAGGGACATACAAATTTGTATATATGTATCTCTTACCTCTTATCCCGAAATTTTACATTTTAAGTACTTTTAACATTGATGTTTATATGTTGACTAGTTCAAAAATAATTCTACTAGTTCTACTTACAAGAAGACAAATGAATATAGTTTAAGATTTTACACATTTGATGGGCATGTATGTTGTTTCTGATATGTAAGCCCCATTAGGGACGTAATGTCAACTTAGTGACTTAAAATACTTATCTATGTGTTTATAATTCTTCTATAAAGAAAAACATTAGCTTATTAACCATTGGTTGATATATAGTTTCTTTAATTTTCATTTGTTATTTTTGTAAGTTGCTTTGTTTTCCCTTTTTTGTTTGATTTTTAAATTAATGTAAAACATTTGTGCACCTCCAAAGTCAAATGATAAAATAAGTGCATTGAGAAAGAGCTTGCTTTGCATATTCGTTTTTGTGTTCCATTCTCTCCCTCCTCAGAAGGAAACAAGTTTTAATTAGTCTTTAGCTTATTCTTCCATTATTTTTTTAGAGAATATTAGCTAACATGTGTCTATGTTTTTCCCACTTCTTACACAAAAGTGAGTATCTTCACTATTTAATGCCTTGTACATTCACATAACATTGGATTTTTTGCTAGTGCTTCTTAGAAATAGATCCCTAGACACAAGATTGCTAGCTGGGTCAAATGATAAGTCTATACAAAATTTTACTAGTTATTTCCAAATTCTCTTCATTAGTTATATCATTTTTCATTTGAGAACATTTTGAAAATACAAGTTTTCTAGTCTCTGACCTACTGAGTTGGAGCACTGAGATTTGGATTCCCAGGTGATTTGGATAGTGACTAAGGTCTGGAAAGTCCTTTCTAAAGGAAATTTTTAAGGCCAACCTTAAACTAAGTACAATTAATTGCTAACTTGATATGTGCTAGGTGCTGTGCTAGACACTGGTGAGAGGAAATCTAAGATAATTATCACATAGTCTCTTTTGGTGACTAGATAATGGAGAAGAAACACTCATAAACAAGTCACTGTGACATGTTGTGACAGCTGGTATAACAGAAGTATACACAGTACTAAGGGAGAATCAAAGAGTGAATGACTATGTAGGAAAATGCTACCTGGGATAGATTTGGATATACTGTTCCAAACAGAAGCTGAAGTACACATTTAACAAACTGTTTTAAAAAATCATTTAATGAAGCATCCTTCCTGAGAAAAAATAAGTCATGAGTCTAACTATGAATATATACCATCTGTACTCTTATTTACTTAGTTTATTCTTTGATATAGCTTCTAATTGTCAAGTTGAAACTACCATGGACACCTATGGACACCTATGAACAAGGACATTTTCAGTGTGAAAATGTCCATAATCATGAGCATACTGTGTTGTGTGTGAAATAAATAGTCATTTATGGAGTTGACAGGAGAGAAGATAAAAGTCAATAAAAAGAGAATTATTTATTAAAAAGATCTAATGTTACAAGAACAGTACACAGAATTATTATCCGACTGTGCCTTCCACATGATATATACCCTTATATATATAGTACATATATACAGACTGTATACAATATATTTAACGGTTTCACATGGGGTCCACAGTACCTTAATTTGAATATGCAAAAGTTTCACCTTCATGGAATTTTTAATTGTGAAGAGCATTTTTGTCTTCATCGTTCAATTGACATTATACAAAAATACAGTCTCTTTAGTGATTTAAGACTGTGTGATTATGATCCCGTCCAAGAAAAAGATCACTCAGTATTGCAACTGAAAACTAATGTACCTTGATAAGGAATGCTGTTTTGTTTTCTACAAAGTAACAAGTATGCAATATATAAGTACATAAACATTTCAAACCTATTTTTAAAAGTAGGTTTATGATGCAAAATACATATTCTGTGTGTAGAGTAGAAACATCCCATATCTTTGATTCCTGTAAGAATACGACATCAGACATTCTATATTTAAATATTCTGTCAGATATGTACCATCCATCAGCTAGTTGAAAATACTGGTTAATTTAAATTTGCCATGTACTAGCATTATATCTTTGGGGGTTTTGTTTTATAAGAGTTCCACTAAGTCGTGTATAAAACACCATGGAAAATGAAGAAAATGGTTTGCTCAATCAAATATGAAA
This sequence comes from Tonatia bakeri, assembly GCA_004024845.1. Taxonomy (NCBI): domain Eukaryota; kingdom Metazoa; phylum Chordata; class Mammalia; order Chiroptera; family Phyllostomidae; genus Tonatia; species Tonatia bakeri. The sequence goes on from PVIA01010094.1 coordinate 43,183, forward strand.
TAAAAATTATTTCCCATTCTTTAATATTCTTGCTGCATTTTTTTTCTGATGCACATTTTGGTCCTGCAAGCTGTACTACACTTGAGAAAACCCACAGTTTGTCTGCCTAATAGTTAGCATCCCTCTATCTGCAAAGCCAGCTTCTCCCACTACAGAGGAGGTACTCAAGGTAGACCACTTGGTCACCATTGTTCACTGAGTTCAAGATTCACAATCTTCAGTTTACTGTAACAATCTGTTAACTAAAATAGTCTTTTATATCACTTCTTATTTAGTTAGGGGCATCTTGGACAGAATTTATCCAAAAGAGAAGGCATACCAGCATAAATAGTTACACTGTGTCTCTGAAACCAATCTTTTATCATATTCAGAACAGAAACTCCAATCTCTCCTCTGATTCTACCGGAATTAACCTTTAGAGCTACCAGTTTGAGCTCAATATGCTTCATTTTGCTTGCTGTTAAAGATGGAAGTTGAATTAACAGCTTTAGATTTTATAAGACAAGTTGCATTTTATTCTCATATTAATATCACCTGTTAACATCCAGGCAGTTATTTGGGCTATGACTTTGTGATTACTATCCCTCAGGCATGTTCTTGGGTGTGATGTGAGCTCTGAGAAGTTCTCATGTTGGGCAGAACTGTGAGATATCACCAAGCGGAAACCTTTAACCTCACTTTCTAACAACCACCTAGGGTCAATTAGGTCCAGGTTGACTCTTCAAAATAGCAAATGGTGCTCACCTTGTACTGAAGCCATGTTTCTACTGTTTAATTAAAAAACCAATTTATCCTAGAGATTTTTTTTTTCATTTTAACAGTTGGTAAGATTTTATAAGTGGTATGAGCACATGGAACTGTTTTAAAAAATGAAAACTTATTTGTTACACTTGAACCATTTTAATTTGCAAACTGTATATATATTATTTATATGTATGTAATTGCACAACAATTTTTCATTGTCATTTAACTTATTTGCAATTAGAAGAAAACCTGGGGCCTAATTCAACCTCTACTTTGACTGTGGGTGGGGAAATGGGAAGCTGTGTCTGTATTCGTTTCATTTGCAAGTTAGCACCCTTTGCAGCAAGTCAGTGTCTGCAGTTTTAATAATCACATTTTTGTGACTTTAAACTGTATTTTATTATTAAAAATAAACATTTACTATATTTGCAACTGGATAACATAGTACTTGATGGAAAAACATCATTTAGATTCATTTGGACTCACTTTCTATTTATCTTGCACTAATATAAATGGCTTATTCCCTATCCTAATAACCTGCTCTAAGGATGCATATAGAATAGCACATTGACAAATTTTGCTATTTCACTATGCAATCATACAATATTTTTTGAGAATACTTTTATGTACTTATCCTATAATGGACCACACAACTGAAGTATTTTTCATATCTCGTGCCATTTTGTCAATTGAAATATCGGTCAAAGGGAAAATGAAAAAGAGTAGATTTGGAGTCTCAACCGAACATTTTATTCTCAGTTTTGCATTTGTGTTTGAAACAGATCTGCTAGAAACCACTTACTTAACAAACGGATGGCACACACTTAGGGTCATTAGTTATAAAATCAAATTCTGACATATAAAAAAGTGAAGAATACATTCGACAGAAATTACACTTGCTTAAAAATAATCATTACAAACAATCTGCATATTTTTATTGGACCAAGAACTGTCCTCTCCATTGACAAAAACCAAAGAAAAACCTGCTGAATGAGTAACATCCCCCCCCCCCAACCTCCTATAAGTGCACCACGTGTCGTCCCAAGTTATTAAAGCTGATCTCAGTGTCCTGGATCTCCACTTACACTACACTATTCACTGCTATTATCAACGTAAAGCAAAGAAAAGCAAATTAAATCTGCAGTTTTCACCAAGAGGTTGAGGGAATCATCAAAGCCAAGAGCAACGTTACTGATGATGAAGACGTGGAGAGAGTATGGAGGGTTGACTGAGCACTAGTGATTTTTCCACCTGTGAAAAAAGAGAAACAGTAAGTGGAACAAATTATTTTGGTTTTACTTGAGCTAGGAAGGAGTTGTTTTAGGTATGTAAGGTAAATGAGTGCAACATTGGTCCTGTTTCTGATGAGAGTATTTCTAGTATTTATGAAACAAGGCATTGTCTGGGGTTCTCAAACGTTTTACGGAGTACTGTGTTAAGAAGGCAATGTCATGTCCAGCAAACGCATCTGACCAGGCGACTCAGTTTAAGTTTCACCAATGACGCACTGATGGAAAAGATCCCACACTGCAGGTGTGAATGAAAAAGGATTTCTATAGTGCCTAGTTGAGAGCATGGAGCAAAAATAATTTATAAAGGTTTGTGGCTATAAGAATTTATAATTTAATTACTTCAGCCAATTTTTCATATTAGTAATAATATCATATCATTTAATTTATTTAAAGATCTTTGATTGGGTTGAAGTTTTAGTTTAATAGGCTTAAATTCTGGATTCTTATTCCAAAGCTGGCAAAGGAGAGCTATCTTTTATCTCTCTAACTTAAAGAAGTCCTTCCTTCTTGAGATCAAAACACTGTATGCAGTTAATGTATAAGGTCTTTGTTTGATTAAACTGAGTGATCTGGATTGATTAGTTTGAAGTAGTTTCAATATCTCTACATAGTCTCAGACTAAGTACTACCCTTAGATCTAACTTTAAGAATGGTTTTTCAAGCCAGAAGTTTTCTGAAGTGTCTTCATCCTGATTTATAATGAATGCTTAGCACATGCCATGCAGTGTGCTAAGTAAGCCCTTTATACATATTATCTTCTTTGATCCTCACAACATTGCTATGCAATAAGTGCTATTACTTATCCCCCTGTTGCAGATGAGGGAATTGGGCTTAGAAAGATTATAAAACTAGATTAAAGTCACTGAGCTAGGGATTAGTGGAATCAGACACTCTTTCATATTGTCTCTCTTAAAACAGTGATTGGCCTTGGTTAAAACCTTAATGATAGATTAGTAATAAAATCTAGCACTCAATTTTGGAATGATTCTTCTGTCAAGGTATACTGTCTGGCCATATTAAGTATTAAAGGATGCTGGGTATGATTTTAATTATAGAAAGAGAATCAAATGTTTACTTAAGAGCTGAAGAATCATTTGTTTGGTAGGCCACACACATATAAAAGCAACAAATCTTTGCTTTGAACATTTTCATAGGTAAGGCACTACTACTATGAATCCACATATTGGGAGAATCTTACATATATTGTGACTTGTACAGAAAGGCATGATGACAAAGCCTTTTAGAGTGGCACATGAGTACTCAAATAAAAACTGTGAAAACATCTTTTCTATTTATGTGGGAGTGGCTGTGTCCTTGTTAAATCAACTACATGGCATTTGGTAAAGCCATCTTACTTGCAGAATGCTAAATGGAGTATATATCTCAAATTCCACATAAAATCCACAAAACAAAAACATTATTTTGGATTGATAACACAAAATTAACAAAAGAAAAGAAAACAAAACAAAACACAAAGCAACAACAACACTGAACTAAGTTCTAGTCCCAGCTGTAAAACTAACTAAATATTTCACTTGAGCAAGTCACTCAACTTCTTAGGCTTTTAGTTTTTGAAAATTAAGGATGAAACCAATCACTGCTCATGTTTTGTGGTCTAAGATACGTAATGATATGAGTTTTTACTTTATGGAAGCCCAGGAAATGGTTGCACTGAACAAAGTATGGTTGACTCTTTTGGTTTTTCATGAAATAGAAGTTTTGAGTTAATTAAAATAAAAATGGGAGAATCAAGGCCTTTATAAGTACTTCCAAACTGGGGTTGATCTAATTCAGATGATACTTTAGAATTTGGTTGTGTACGGGAGGAACTTTGGAGTGTTAGAGAATAATAAACTACTAACTCGTGAGATTGCTGTAAGGATAAAATAATATATGAAAATACCTAGTGTAATACCAAGAACATAAGTATAGGGCTCAGTAAAGGCTCTTCCTATTCTTGTTATTAGAAATTTGAGATTATGAAGCAAAGAGAGTTGTCATCTGTTTCACTTTTCAAAATAATCTTTAGTCTTTGAAAGTGCTCTTCAAGATAAAACATTCACATTTAAACAGATCAATTGGGAACTAATCAATGTCCCTACATTACTACCTCTCTTGCTCTTGAAACTATGCTTTTATAAATGAATTATAAAGTACATTAACTTTGCATGTGACCACAACACATTTAAATTCTTAAGTCTTTTTATCTGAATTTCTGAAAAGTCAGATTTCCTGAATCTTATGGTTTTTTTACTTTTAATATTTCCTTTTGAAATAATTTTAGATGCACCAGTTATAAGAATAGAACAAATAATTCATTTTGATTCTTTAAATGTTTATGTTTTATTATTTCTGCTTTATTATTCTCTGTAAATATATACTTTTTTTCCTGAACCAGTTCAGAATAAATGACAGATATAGTGCACCTTTACCCCTAAATACTTTAGTGCATACTTTCTAAAAATATTTTCTTATAAGGTACAGTATAATTTTCCTAAAAATAGGAAATTAATGTTGCTATAATATTATTTAATCTAGACATTATTCAAGTTTTATTAATTGTCTCAATAATATCCTGTATCTCATTTGTATTTTTATGCAAGAATTTACTTATCAAGGATTATGTCAATAACTTCTTCAAAGTTCCAGTGTATCTTCTTATTTTCTTTCCTATATTTATCTTCTATCTCACTTTGTGGCATCAGAAAAATTTATATGTAATACTTGTGGTCTTAAACCAAATAAAAAAGTATTTTGAATGTAATAGAGACACATGCAGAGACCTATAGGAAATCGCTTGATCCTTCTCTTTAGGTTGACAAATATGCTTGGGAATGATTGCTCAACAAACAGTGCTTATTACTACTCATTAAGGAAATGTTTATTACACATTTTTTACAAGGCTTTAATGAAAATTGATTAAAACTTTCCTAGGTAGACATTTACATATTTAATTAAATCTGTTGCTTCTTATTTTAACTACCTCCAAGAAACGGTTACGATAGTCCAAATTTGTGCCATCTTCCCGTCCTTTAACCAGTTTTCCCTTGCTTGTGTAATAACGATGGGAGTGGTGAAGACATGTGGCCTTGGAGACAAGCGTTCCTGGATTTGAATCCTGATTCTTCCACTTAGTCATAGTGGGATCTTAGGCAAGATACTTAAATTTTATCTGTAAAATGGGAGTATGTAATGCCTTCTACCTCATCTGATTGTTACTAAGATTAAATAAGATAATGTATGTAATGTAATTATCACCATACTGACATATAATAAGGGCTCAATAAAGGCTAGAAATTATTAATATTGCTAACCACTATAATTTTAAAATAATTTCTGCAAATCTAATGTACAGCGTGTCAATTTTAGTTAACAGTACTGTACAATATGCCTGAAAGTTGCTAACAGAGTAGATTTTAAATATTCTCACTACAGAAAAGAAATGGCAGTTATATGGTTTGATGAAAGTGTTAACTAAAGTTATGGTGGTAATTATTTTGCAAAATGCATCAAATTAACGCAGTGTACACTTTAAACTTTTACAATGTTATTTGTCAAAACTGAATTACAAAACCCCAAAACAACAAAAATTATGCTCACTAAAATTTGTAATTTATTCTGAAAATAAACATGATCAAATTTTAATTTTAAAAGCATTCCTTTTGAATTTTCCAGTTCCTCACTCTCCATTATTTGCCAATGAAGTCAGTCAAGACAATAGAGAAATAGGCATGTCAAACTAGAGAAATACCAGTTTAAAAGTATTATTTCAAAACTCACATAGCAAAGTACTGCGTAGGACCAGGAAAAGCAAGGGAGTTTCGCTACTAATAACATTAAGTGAAAATGTAATCCCTTTTCTGGCTTTATGGAAATTCTGCAGTTTTGGGTAGACTACCATGGTCTATGTTAATCAGAGGATGATACAGAAATTAAAGTGTAACAGAGACCTTTCAAAATTTCTGAACCATGCAATCTATGATATTAATTTTGACAAGGTTTATATCATATTGATATTTTTGGTAGTCATCAAATTAAGCCTACTATATCAAAACTTACCTGAATATGATGGTACTCTGATTTGGGAACTAGCCGTTCCATCCCCTCCTTCACTATATGCTCGAACTTCAATAATATAGACTCCAGCATCAGGGAGTGGTACTACTGCTTGAGGTTTCTGTGTTTCAATAATTTGATCATTGCTGTGGCCCTCTTGCCTATAAAAAACCTAGAAATAATAACAAGGGTTTAAATATTTGATATTTAATTGAGGATTTCTAATGTTAATTGTTTACTGTATGTCACACTCTAAGCTAAGTTCAAGATTTTATAGCTTAGACAGATACACAAGCAAATGTAATATATGTGTTATATACTGCAACTAGAAATATATAGAAGGTGCTATGAAAGTACAGAAGAAAGAGTTTAATTCAGTCTGGGGGCTTTTCAGAGGAGTTTATGCCTGGGCTTACATAGGAAGAGGTAAGAGGAGATTAAAATGTACATCTAAGCAACAAGAAACCATATCGTTGGGGTATGGAATGGAGAGAAGACTTATGGAAAGACGTGAGAAATGAGGCTAGAGGAGCGTGGAGCAAGGGGGCAGACACTGGGAATCTTTTATACCTGGTTGGTGAAATAAACAGTACCTTGGGGGAGTAGTCAAAGCTATCATCTTAAAATTATTTGAAAGAAGTAAAATAAATGATAAATATATAAATAGTATACTCTTAACAATGTAGAAAATGACTGAGAAATTAATTTTTTTATTATTTTTACTTTTACATTTGCTTGCTTTTTGGTGAACTGGCATTTGTACACATTGGATAACACAGTTAAGCCTTTTTGGATATCCATGTTACTAGAATTGAATATGTATTCATGGCAGAGTTTCAGAGCAACAGATTAGGATACAGAATTATCTTGTTTACATATCAAACTATTAAGGTCATAGAGGTTATGTGATTTATACAAGCTCATGTGGCTAGTTAGGATAGAAATTACATTAGGTTAGTATTCTGATGATAAGCTCAGAGATATTTCACTATATTGAATTGTTTCTACTCATTTACCTCCAATAAATATTTTTTGTCTAATAATCAAGTTACAGTTAAAATATATTAAAATGTAGTTTTATTCAGTTTCATCATCTGTGTGCTTTTTCATAATTGCTGGTATAATGACATGATTGATTTGTAATGGAAAGAGCAATGGCTTTGCGTCATATGAATCTGGATGCAAAACAAATCTGCAAAATAAAAACGATTTCCTGCACATTCCTGTTTGGGCAAATGTGGGCAAGTTACTAACATTTCTAAACCTCAAGTGCCTCTATTGTAGAGATAATAACACTTATTGTAGGGCTTGTTAGGAGAATAAAATGAGAGGATGCACGCAAAATACCTCACACAGGACCTAGTGCGTGGTAAATGTGATAAGAGAAAGCTACTTCTGCTTCATTATTGACAATTGTCAGTGATCAGCATTTCACATTTCTTTCATAAAATATGAACTGGCTTTGGAAACTAGACAAAAAATTTATACTACTTTCTTATAAAATGTGTTTTTAGCTTGAACTAACTACATATAAGAAAAATACTTTTATAAAGGTATTACTGGTATTTTTATATATTGAACTATAACTGTATTTGATCTTTCCTTCTACATTCTGGTAATGCATATCCCCTCCATTTCACTTCCTTTATTGTTCATGGATTTAAATTTACTTCAGAAAAATAATTTCTGTATAAAAGTATAACACATGCAATAATGGTAGCTACTGAAGTTTTTATAGGAAAGAAAGCTGTAGTTTCTATGTAGCTGCAAAGTCCTAAGAGTATTATGGAATATTTACTGGGCATCTTATGTGGGCCAGGCATAGTGCCATATATTGGAGACTCATCAGAGAAGAGACCGCACGGTTTCTGCCCTTGTGGCCCTTGTAGTCTAAAGCACAGTGGAGATAGGTAACCATGCAATGAAGTGTGATATTTACTGCAGTAGGAAACATACTTGGTTGCAAAGCAATATACAGAGTGGATACTTAATCGAGATTTAGGGAATCAGAAACACTTTTTGAAAGATGTCTATGGTGGGTTCTTTTTGCTTAAAAATGACTTGTATCAGAATTTATGCTTCTCATTTTGACTGTTGCAGTGTAATGAATTAGAATTCTGATCATCCACATGAGGTAATTAGAAAGAAAATATATGGCAATGTGAAAGTATGTAAATTGGTGAGGATTGACAGGGGAGTGACTATTTTAGCAGACATTGTTATTATGGTTCAATAAATTACAATTCTTATGACAAAGAAAAGTGCAGCCGGTAATGCAAATCTAATTTTGCTATAAAATCCAGAGTTGAAGAAAAATTTGTGGATCAGTTGAGATTTAGGAAGAAAAGGTAAAAGAAGAAAAATATCAATTAATGGTAGCAAAAGGAGTTTGAGATTATATGTGATTTTTATTAATACATCTAGGGAGATGTAGTGCTATGAGTTGGTAAGTATGTATACTACATGAAAAGATACATTAAATTCATGGTTAGTCTTAGGTGCTTCAGAGAATCTTGGCTCATTTTAAAATACTGATTCAGAAAAGAAGAATAAGAATGAGAGAGGGTTAAGGAGTTATCAAGACATTCCAGAAATAGTTATTGACAGTAAGGAGGTCAGGGAGTACTTTGAAAATCTCTATGTTTATAGATCGGCAGTTGTGATTATAGCTATCTTTAAGCATAAAGGATATTGTCCAATGTATTGTCAAGACTATTCTCAAATTTCACTTAAAAAACTAAAAGCAGTGTATTATCCAAAGAGATTTTCCTAAGCAAAACATTAATACAGAAGTGCTATTCTCAAAGGCATAATTTGGAAAGAGCTAATCTATACGTCAGATGGTAACAGAATAATGGGGTGAGTGTGCTTCAGTGTATAACAAAATGAATGTTTGCTGGTTCTACTCACAAGTGCCCCTAAAAAGGATGGATCCTATTAAAGGCCTATTCACCAACTGAGCATTTAGGGAATAGTAAATAGAGACAATTACTCTTCATTATAGAGGGTGAGGATTCTGAAACCCCATTGCCAATGGGTGTGTGATAAGAAGTCAGCAAGATGAATGGAATCTGGGTGAAAGGAAGTTGAAACCACAAGAGCCAGTGAGAAGCCATTGGCTATAGAGTAGCTGAAAAGCACTTTTAAGAATAGGATCTTGTTTATCCACTCATATATTGAAGGACACCTAGGCTGCATCTGTATCTTGGCTTTTGTAAATTTTCCTACAATGGACACAGGGATGCATATATCTTTTCAAATTAAGTGTTTTCATTTTTTTTTTTTCATACAAATCCTCAGGAGTGGAATTGCTAGGCCGTGGTAGCTCTATTTTTAGTTTTTGATAAGTCTCCGTATTGTTTTCACAGTAGCTACATCAAATCTTGTCATTTGCAACAACATGGATAAACCTAGAGGGTATTATATTAAGTGAAATAAGTCAGACAAAGACAAATACCATATATTTTCACTTGTATGTGGAATCTAAAAGAAAAGAAAACAAACCAAAAAACAAAGCAAAACAAGACTCATAGAAACAGTGATCAAACTGCTGGTTGCCAGAGGGGAAGGGTGTAGACTGGGTGCAAGGAGTGAAGGTGAATACAGCCAACGGTATTGTGACAAGATTGCACGGTAGCCGGTGCTTACTAGACTTGGTGTGGTAACCACAGTGTAAGGCATATGAATGTGAAATCATTGCATTGCACACCTGAGCCTAATATAATAATATTGTATACCAACTATACTTAACAAAAAGAACAGGATCTTGAATAAGTCCTGGAGAAATAATGTACATCATAGTGACTATAGTTAAAAAATAAAAGAGAACAAAATTTTCTTATGGGCAATTTTCAGATGTTTACTTCTGTTATGCATCTTTCAGTTTACATTCCTTCCTCCAAATTTCCATAAAGTCTGATATATATTTGACATAATATATGCTACTTCTGTCTTAATTGTTTTATTATGAAAAACTTCAAGCATAGCTAAATAGAGAGAGGATAGTATCAGCCATCATATGTGAGGGTTTTTAATTTGTGGGAATCACAGGAAAGAGGCTGAGTAAATATAAGATAAAGGGAAGCTCTGAGATTCAATGAGACTGGAATGGCCATAGACTTTAAGGTCCCTGAGAAGCTGGAGAAAAACATACACAGGCTTCAGAATTCCACAGGGCATGGGACGCAATATGAATCCAAGTGTACCTGTATCTCAGGAGTCTGGAAAGCCCTATCTGATATCCAAGTTGAATAACCAAACAAAAACATCTGCTTATGTTGATTGATACCTTTAGCTGGGACAAAAATTAATTCATTTATTGCTCCATTCTAGAAGCTCTTGGGGATAAAAAGGTGAGTAAGATGAGGTCCTGGCCTTCACTCATACATAGCCTGATTGGAGACACGGTCACATATAAAGAGGAAGAGCAATGACAGAGACAAAGTGTCAGCTGTGAACAAAGAGGAAGGTCGTTTCATCTGGGACACCAATGTTAGACCTCATGTATTCTGCAGGTCATATGGTGTTTCTCTTCTTGGCTGAGGGGTGCCTAAAGCCAAATGGGTCTTCCAGGTAACATACGCTTTCATCTGGCTCTTCTCATGTTCTATGTGCCACTCCAGTTTGGGAGATTGCTTGCTGTAAATATAATGATGTTAGATTTGTTTTTGGATGTTCTATCCCTCTTATTGGCCATCCTGCTGCTATCCCTAATCATTGAAGGGTGTATTTGCTTTGGGGGACAAGTTGTGAGGACAGGGGGAATGGTATAGAAAAAAGGGACTAAGAAAACAGTTCAGAAAATGGCTTACCTGCCCTCCTGCAAAAGGTCTAATTCAATATCCCCAAGGATTATGATAGATTGGAGAGTGCACGTGTGAATGTGAGGGTGGCTGTGATCCATACCGATTACAGTCTGTGAGAAATGCTGCGGTGTGTGTCTCAAAATAATCTTACTGGATATTACTGTACTTACCTTAAAAATATATTCCACTTTTAACTTCTTGTTTTTAAGCTTTAGGATTTTCTCACTTTATATACAAAATATTACCATCTCTGGTAGTTGAAAAGTCAGCTAACTGATGCTTTTCAGTCTAAATATTACCATTGAAATATGTTTAAATTCTGCTACAAATAATGTTCAACTAGTGATTCTGTCTGGACTTTTTTTTATTCTTTATTTTATTGATTATGCTATTACAGTTAGCCCATTTACCCCCTTCACTCCCCTCCACCCTGCCCATCCCCTCCCACCCACATTCCCCCCTTTAGTTCATGTCCATGTGTCGTAAGTTCTTTAGTGTCTACATGTCTCATACTATTCTTACCCTCCCCCTGTCTATTTTCTACTACTGTCTATGCTACTTATTCTCTATATCTTTTCCCCCTCCCTCCTCCTCCTACTTCCCTGTTGCTAACCCTCCATTTGATGACATTTTTTTACTGTTCATATTTTTAATCTTCTTTTTCTTAGGTAAGTCCCTTTAACATTTC